>JARKHS020008756.1:0-71184 GCA_030143305.2 Amblyomma americanum | reverse complement strand
CATGATTTTTCCCGTTGGGACTGCACATCCTCTGGAAACCGATCATGCTGGAGCGGAGTGCTGAGCCTGTCGTCTCCCTCAGCACATACTGTGGCCAGATGGTCCACAAGTGGAAAGAGACTTACGAAGACACGTACAATCGACCGGACTGGTGCCCGTTATTGAAGTCTTTTCTTGCCAACGTTTTAGTTGTGTTAAGGCGTTCGTTTTAGACGTATGGTGTTGTGTTGCCATTATTTTTATGTTTTCTAGCATTTTTTTTATTTTAGTGTCATTCGTTGTTCACTGATGCACTCATGTTTATTATGGCGAACGTTTTACCATTGTGTGAGTCCTATATACTAAACCCCCTCCCACACACAATAACGCTTTCTTGCGACTTAGTTGTTCGGAATATATAAATTAATATGAAAAGAAATAAATTAATTGATTACTTTCTCGGCTACTGAATGATTACTTTGTAAATAATGTATTTAGCCCTTTCCTCCAAATGAATGCTTGGAATAAATACGATGATCAAAAGTAAAGACAATCGTGGCGGAGTGGAAGCGTCCCCGTCTCGCCTGCCGGAGGCCCGGGTTCGATTCCCACCTACACGAAGATTTTCTTATGTTCCGATATTACCTGAGCCCACTTCGAGGACATATAAAAGCCGTTATATGACCTTCAAGGTTGGCACGCGAGAAGTGGAGGAGCATTCGCTATAAATACCTTTTTTTCACGGAGTTATCGCTTAGAAGCAGCCTGTTCCCGGCACTGCCCTCATGACGTCACAATTCAGACTGTAGCCGTCATGCTTTTGTTTCGAAAAGCGCCCTAGGTTTTTCCTAAATACAAGGAAAATATATCGAAAATCAGCAGACCTGTCACGTATGTGGGAGACAATGTGCAGGTCGCGTTGTGTTTCTGTTTCCAGGAGCTTTCTTTGTTGCAGTGAGCAAATATCCTTGAGAGCAACTGTAAAGCACTTCGAGGCTGAGAAAAGCTGGATGAAAAACAATGATTGCATTGTTGATAAAACGCCGCCTTAGATACGTCAGAACACTCTACGCAAAAATCTGCAGAGCGTTCAAAAGCAGCTTGTTATCGCAGTGACATATAGGTTTTGATGTTTGTTTTCACACCTACTAAAAAGAAGCGGTAATTAGTCAGAGAAATATCAACGCTTCTTGAACGCATCATTTTCACAATAGTGATAAAAAAATATGTGGTCTGCTGCCACGTTTGCTAAACATTTTGCTAATGATATAAGCTGTTAATATAATGGCACCACAGAAAAAAAATTGAAGACGGTTTTTATTGGCGCCTATATAAAGACTCTGAAAATTGTCTCGTCTTCATAAATAACGTCAGTCAGATGAAAAGGACTTCACATTTTAGATTCGGTCTAGGAGTGGAAGCACGGTCTGTATTATCTGTATGAATTTCTGCATCTATTATGTGTATGAATTTCACTTTTTGAAACTTGTATGTAACTGCGTTGAAACTCTCTTTCTCGTGCGTACCTCAGGAAACATAAAAAGTGGTTCGAAATTACCTACAAGCTGGGCAAATTTTTAATTCATAATCACATTTGAAATGCAATTTAGAGGAAGTTGCCTCAATATTACGAAAAATTTAACTATTCGCAACGAGTCTTAATTCAACTTCTTGGAATCAATCAGTCAATTTATTTTCCGATCTTACAATAGAGAGGAGGGGTTGTGGAGCAATGCTGCCAGTGAGCAACTTCACGAGTCAACAAACGTCATGTTCAGCAGGAAGGCAGTACTGAAATTTGCACAACTTTTAAACGAAGAGAAATGCAGCAAAGTACCACCAAAGAACACACAAAAGAGCAATATCTACACATATGTAAACTTGAGCCAAGTTATATACGTAGATAGTGAAGCTCATGAAGCGAACAGGAAAACAAGTCGAAATTAATGACAGCATAACCGTCCGGAAGAAACGCAATAGTGTAATCAAGGCATTCTTTTCCCAGGTTCAGTCGAGATGTCGGAAATATCCATTCCACGCCAAGTCTTGTTGGATAGCCTAATGCTTTCTTCCTTAGTTCAGCTAATTCCCTGAGGTTGGGTACATTGTTCCTAATTTCTGGTTTAGAGCTGACACTAAGGCGATATTTATAGAGAGCACGTGCTTTTATCACTCTGGAACTACTAAAGAAGGCTGTACTCGGATGTCGGTACGATGAATTATGTGCATGTCGAAGAAACCTTTTTGGATAAAATGAACGCGTTCAAGATTAGTGAATGTTGTAGTACCGCACACTAGCAGGCAATATTTTAAGTGTGAATTGAAAATTTAGATGTAAATTATCTATTTATTATGTGTAAGAAGAATATGCTTCACACGACCTATTGCACTAGTGATCTAGTGATTTGAGCAAGTTTTCGTAACACGTGGCTAACATGATAGTACCCCAAAATACTTGAGGGAAATATTATGTATGGCGGAATGGCTTAAAATGATGTATAGTGCCTAAATCTTGTTCTAACTGGAGTTTTATATGAACAACAAAGCCAGATAGCCTCAACCACAATCCTTGCTTGAGCAAGAGGAGCGAGGCGCCTGGCAGCTATAGGTAAGCTCAGCACTCTCCTCAGCAATGAGGAGTTGCTGAAGTTACTTTGAATATGAAGTCTCTCTTGAAACCACATCGGTTAAAAATGTAAAAACCCTATGCAATAAGAGCATGTGGTGATCACTTAAAAATAATGAAGGTTGCAGTGGTATTTTAAATGCGTAAAGTTCAGGAAAATGCTGTTGTCTTTGCATATCCAGTCTGGGGCATGTGATTAAGGCGTGGACAACTGAGATGTGGACTCCACATCTTGCGCATTGTGGTGCCGGAGCATCCTGTAAAAGATGCGAGTGTGTGATGTATGTATGTCCTATCCTAAGTCTGGAGAGAGCAACTTCTTTGAATCTATTTTGTTTTTCTGTGGCATACCTCCCAATTTTGTGGTTTTATTGTGTGCAGTTTGTTGCCTGTTTGTTCATCCTGCTGCCACTTCTTGCTGAGTGCATTCCTAATATAAGCCTGAGGTCCTGGTATGTAAGTTGTTTTATATTCATCCTACTCAGTTCGCCACCTGATGCTGCAAGCCTATCAGCTTCTTCATTTCCAACTATTCCACAATGACCTGGTACGCAGCATACTGTAATATTAAGCTTCAATGTGCTTGCAGATATAAAGCACTTCAAGAGGGAATTCATTATAGGGTTTTTACAGGGTTTCCCAGAAGACAGGGCTATAATCACACTTAAGGAATGTGAGCATAAAATAAAGCTTGAGACTCTCTTTTCCAGGTTGAATCTAACAGCCAACAGAATACCATTGCATTCCGCAGTAAATCTTCGTGTGTCTATTCATTGCTTTTGTTTTAGAAAATTGACAATTTTGCACTGCACATGAAATTGAGGAAGTCTTTGAGGCATAAGTGTAAAACTCTGTGCACTGATATTTTTCTTGTAAAGAGTGGAAATGCTGTTTTATGCCAATTGCTGACCCATTCTTACCAGCCTGACTAAAAGATGTGTCGCAGTCATTTTGATACACTTGCCAGAGAGCAATTATGTCTTTAGAAGCAGTTACCAAAATGTTGGTGACTGGTATCACCATGTCTTGGACAAATGTGGCGAATCTAATGGGTAAAGGTGGGGTTTCAGACGGTCGGTTTTAGAAGGGCAGTTTACTGGTTGGTTTTCGCAAAAGCGCATTGCATGGATTCAGCATAATACCTTTCTAGCGTACGTTATACTTGTGTATTTTTGTCGCCGTTCAAGTGCCCATCGGTCCGCCTCAACGTATAAACTTGTAATTGGGCTTGCACGGAAAGCATCAGTAGCCAACCGCAGACCATGGTGGTACACAACATCGATCATTTTAAACGTGCTTTTTTTGTGCTGACTCGTACACTACTGAGCCGTAGTCTAAACGTGATAGAACTACACTATTTAGAATACTCAGCAGGCAGTCTCGATCTGTACCCCAAGACTGGTGGGACAGGATTTTTAAAAGGTTCATTGATTTAATGCATTTAAGTTGCTGAATGTGTTTGATGAATGTAAGCTTTTTGTCGACTATAACACCATGAAATATGTGCTCTTTTTGGACAGCAATACTCTGCCCGTTAAGTGTGATGTCGGGTTTAGGACTAATACCACGTTTTTTTTTGTGAAGAGTACGCCTACAGTCTTTGATGAATTGAATTTAAATACGTTTGGTCTGCCCACCTTGCTACTTTGCTTACTCCTAGTTGAATTTGCCGCTCACAGATGGCCAAAATACATGACTTGTAACTTATTTGTACATCGTCGACATAAACGGAGTAGGATGTAGATCTAGGCAGGACGCTCTTTACTGAATTTATTTTCACTATAAAAAGAGTGCAGCTAAGAACGCCGCCTTGAGGGACACCAATCTCTTGTATAAACTGCTTCGATAGCGAGTTCCCTACACGGACCTTGAATGTTCGTTCAGACAGATAACTTTGAATGGTGGACAGCATATTTCCCGAGATACCAAAGACAAAAATTTCACGGATGACACCATAGCGTCATGTGGTATCGTAAGCTTTTTTTAAATCTGATTGTGAAGAAGATGATGACCCAGACAAAGCAGATAACTCGTGAAAACGAAGGTGGCCCTGCGCGTCAGCCGTATTGCGATCGCCGCGTGTGTCCGTGCGGCGGGGGAAGATCGGCGTCGATGGAGCGCAAGAACAATTCGGTAGAAGAGCGATCTGGCGTAGAGGCAGGAGGGCTGAGCGCGTTCATGGCGAGGAGCGGTGTGTCGTCGGTCTCCTCACGGATGAGCAGAGATGCGATGGGCTGCACACTGCCGAGGCATTCACCAAGGCGGAGAGCGGTAGGGCAGGAAAACGGGTTAGAAACCAAAAGCATCGAAAGGCCAGCGGACACAGTCAGTACGGCGTATGGCAGAGGGAGACAATTGCGGTGCAGAAAAGTATGGCCTGGAGTAAAGAGGACAGTGTCGTCACCGATAGAGTCGCAAGACAAGTGTACAAGAACGGAAGACCACGGGGGAATGTCGATGTCTTCTGCGGCGAGGGCTTTAACACAGGCAACAGGAGGAGTAGCGTCCAGAAAAGGATTGGGCAGAGAAGAGAACCCGACTTCCGCTCGAGCACAGTCGATGATAGCTTCATGGACGGAAAGGAAATCCCAGCCCAGAATAACAGGATGGAACAGGAAGGCAGCATGACGAATTCTATCGTGTAGAGGGAGTCCTGAATCACAACCCGAGCGATACACGCTGCGGACGGCTTGATGTGCTCAGCGCTGGCCGTACGCAGCGACAGTCCAGCAATCGGCGTTTTTACCTTCTTCAACGAACTACAAAACTTTTCGTCCATAACAGAAATCGCAGCACCGGTGTCCACAAGGGTCAAGACAGTAATGCCCTCGACAGAAATTTCGATCAGATTAGCAGGGGATATGTGAGGCCTTGGAAAGTTCGACGGGGACGCAGTTCTCGCCTCAGGAACTGCGGCACCTAGTTTTCCTCCTGAGGGAGATTGGGGCGACGTCGCATAGGAGAAACGGAACGGCGCCTCGGTGAAGGTGAACGGCGTCTAGAAAGGGCTGAACGGTCAGGAGAAAAAGCACGACTAGACGGCGGCTCACCAGATCCGGAGTACTGACTCGTGGAAGGCCAGTACGCGGGAGCTGGAGGAGGTGGCGCGTAGACTTGGAGACGGCGGCGGCAAAGCCGGGCCACATGACCAGGCAAACCGCAATTGTAGCAGATAGGCCGGTTGTCGATTGTGCGCCAGAGATTGCTGAGTCGCGGAGACGGCCGAAGAGAAGGAGCCACCGCTCGCGCAGGTGTTGGAGGCAAAGCATAGGTAGGCGGTCGAGGTCCGGCGACGATGTCCGCGTATGTCAGCGGAGCGGCCATAGGGGGCGGCGTCTGGGCGACAACGTCCGCGTATGTCAGCGGAGCGGCGACAGGTGGTGGCGGATGGGCGGGCGGAAGAGCCTCGGCAACCTGCTCTTGGATAAGGTGTCGAAGGGCCGGAGCCAAATCTGGAGCTTGCCCTGTCGGGTTCGGCAGAAGATAAAGCTGACGCGCCACTTCTTCCCGAACAAAGTCTTTGATTTGTTGAAGCAGCGATGAGGTGTCAGGTGCTGGTGTCAGTCCAGACAGCGACTCAACCTGGCGAGGGTGCTGTCGAGTCAGGAGCCTCTGCTTCCGCAGCTCCTCGAAGCTTTGGCAGAGGGTGACGACTTCAGCAACGGTGCGCAAGTCGCGCGCTACCAGCATCTGAAAGGCGTCGTCGTCAACACCCTTCAAAATGTGTTTAATCTTGTAAGCTTCTGACATGTTGAGGTTGACACACTTGCATAGGTCAATGACGTCTTCGATGTAACTGGTAAAGCTTTCGCCGACCTGCTGAGAGCGTTCACGCAAGCGTTGTTCGGCGCGGAATTTCCGAACAGCAGGACGACCAAACACTTCGGAGTAGGTTATCTTGAAAGCAGACCAGGTGCGAATGTCCACCTCGTGGTTGCGATACCACAGGTTAGCCACGCCGTTGAGATAAAAAAAATTACGTTATTTAGTTTGGTAGCATCATCCCATTTCTTGTAAAGGCTCACCCTCTCATAAAAAGTGAGCCAATCTTCGACATCCTGCTCATCGGTCGCACTGAAGATGGCCGGGTCCCGTTGGCGAAGGGAGCCGGCGCAGGTAACAGCTGGGCCCACTTGCACGGCTTGATGTTGAACGTCGTGAGGCATCGCAGGTGGCGGGAGAGTACGGTTGCGCAATTCCAGGGCTGTAACCCAGCACCTCCACCAAATGTAAGGCGGGGGTTTATTAAAAGAGCTGGGAGGAAGGAAGCAGCGGCGAGAACAATCCGAGGGCAACCAGGTCGGGTACAGACACACGTGGCGAGCGCAATACGGCTGACGCGCAGGGCCATCTTCGTTTTCACGAGTTATCTGCTTTGTCTGGGTCATCATCTTCTTCACAAATCAAAGAAAACAGATAAACAGTGCTGTTTATGCACAAAGGCGTCCCTTACGTAAGATTCGAAGGCAACGAGCTGGTCAGTGGTTTACCGCTTAGCTCTAAATCCAGCTTGGTGCTGGTCAAGGAGACCATTGATTTAAAAAATGCACAAGGCGACGATTTACCATTTTTTTCAAAGAGCTTACCAAAGCAGCTGGCTAGGGCAATTAGACAATAACTGGCCGCAAGTGTGGCTTCTTTGCCTTGCTTTAGTAGCGGGATAATAATCGCTTCTTTCCAGGGTTTTGGAAGACGTCCAGCAGCCCACATTTTATTAAACAGGCACAGGATAGTTTCAAAGGTTTCTTCATGGAAGTGCCTGAGCATTCAATATGTAACCCTGTCAGAGCCTGCTGCTGTTGAGTTCCCATCAGTGCCTAAGGAGACTTTCAACTCTTGTTAAGTAAATGGGCTATTGTATGCTCCTACTGATGGCCTTTTATTATTGTGAACAGGTTTGCGCTCCTCAGCTAGCTTGTATCTCAAGAAAGAAGCTGTATAATGTGCTGAGCTAGAAGTGTATTCGAAGTGTTTGCCGACTGCATCTGCTTGGTACTCCAAAGTATCACCAGCAGTGCTTACAAGATGTATTAGATGTGAACTGTGCCCTTTAAGTGCTTTTTGTCTAGTGTACACTTCAAGTGTATCTGTGTAAGATTTTACAGAGGTGAGAAACAACGGCGAACTTTCCTGTTTGGATATAGAGCGAGTATGCCTGCCACTTGCTTTAGCTCGCTTAAAGTTTATCAAGTTGTGAATCGTAGGATAACCGCGGACTTTTGACCATGTATAATTTTGGTCTTGACGAGCTTTCTTGCACTGCGCATTCCACCATGGTCTTCGTTTCTTTCCTGTTTTGGCTGATGTCTGTGGGATGAATTTTTGTGCAGCTTCTATTATATTCAGTGTGATCAGGAATTGAGATTAATCTATTTCGAGTTCTGTAATCGATGAACTGGGCAATGATGGTAGTTCCCGGAACACCTTCCAATCAGGAATCTGTTCTTTAATCTTCCTAGGATTATTTACCCTCTGGTTGATATTTTCTGTATATTTTAAAGATATTGGGAAGTGATCACTTCCATGCGACTAAACTTCGCCGTAAAGAGAAGCTGACAACTCGACCTCTCGTTGATGTATGCCCCGGAACACGTAGTGCATGTGCAGACATGTAGATTATATAAATTGACGGTAGAACAGCACATGACGTACAGAGAGCTAAATATGCATCAAAAATACGTATCGGATGACCCGGACCCTCTTGTGTTGGAACTTTATGCAACCCACGATGTTATAGAGGCCATAAATAGTCTATAACAGAAGCCAATATCTATGCAGACTCCTTAGTCGTCTTAAAGCAACTAACAAGAGTAAAAAGGACACTTTAACTCAGGAGACTGACGCACTGAATAAGAAGACAAAGATACGCATCCAGATACACTGGACACAAGACGGGGATGAGAACGCTGAGCAGAGAAAAGCAACCTTACACAACAAGTCCAGAACAATAATGTAGCCCCCACGAGGCTACCTTTCGACCCCCGCTCCGCTCTCCCCATCTTAGCATCCTCTTTAAGGAAAAGTACACGCGCCGTCAATCCCTCGTGCACTTCCCCCTTCCCTCATAACTTAAGGAAATTGGAGGAGGTATCCCTTAAAAGGATAACAGCTGGTGCGTCCCTTACCACCTCTGTCACGTGCCAATGGGGCGTTTAAGAAGACACAGGACCCACCAACTTCCCGAAGCATTCCACGCCTGTTGCAGAGGTGGATGTGCGCCACTTGGTGTGGACTTATACTGGAAGAAGGACTTCAAGGAAACCAATTTTACAGGAAGTGGGACTACCAGCGACAAGATAGGAGGATTTATCCAAGTGTCTGAAAGAAAAAGATAAGAGCAGCAGCCTTGTTCTCTTCCTGCAAGGAATTATTTCACATGATTTCCTTCAGCATACAGCGAAACAAATTTATGCCTTTACGGCAAGTGTGCGAACTAAAATAAAAGCATACCACTATAACCGGCGACGTGCGCCATTGGGTCATCGAGGGGCCGTTTTGGAGATTGCGAATGAAGATATCTTGACGAAATATATCAGCGATCTCATTTGTTGACATTCACAGTCTCGGCCGTAGCAGGTGCACTGATTTGGTCAGTTGGCTACTACACTTCAGATGATTTGCGAAGCACCTCCTCGTCGTTTATCTCCAAATACTTCTTGACTACATTAGAATCTCAAAGTGGCATATCTATGTGCTACCGGCAGATGCCACACCTTTCGCATCGTCTGGGCGGCAGCCATGAGTACGACAACCATGACAACTGTGTCGAAAATGCTGTGACGGAAGGGAAAACTGTGCCCTTCCAAGCATATTTTTCGTCCTTGTTCCCCGCACTTTTTGGGATTATAAAAGTTCAAATAACCTCAACAAACCTTTGATCATCAGTACCATATACGAGAGGTGTGCTGCTTGAGCCTCACAGTGTCGAGTTTTCATCTGTTTTCTTAAGCAAGAGCTTAGGTTTTCTAGTGTGGTTCTAGATTCCTTTTGGGTAAAATGCTTGGAAAGTAGCATCTGACACCATCTTGTAATGAAAAAAAAATTCCTTGTGCCTTTGGCTAACGCTAACTTGGTGCCAATAAAATAAATTGTTATCATGGCCAAAGCAGTCAGAACGCCAATAACATAATACAGGCGCGTCTTGCGAAGGTTGGGAAGAGATCGTTAACGAAGAAAAGATTTCGTTACCGCATTCATGTCTTAACTGCCGAAGGATTCTTTTTTAAATTTGCAGAGATTCTGATAATTATTTCTTCTCTTGTGTCCCAGAAATAGCTTCATCATAACTAAATCACAGATGCTTGATAGCGGGCGAAATATAATTGTAAAATATTTTACCGCAAACTGCGCAAAATTAAGGTGTTATCGCGTTGGTAACAACTTTCAGGGAACTACGTAGGTGAGTCACTAAGTAATGCAACACATTGTTCTCTTTAATAAAGGAGTAATCACTCACTACCAGCCGCCATGAGCGCATCCACGTACCGATTAAGGAAAGCTCTGCAGCTTGCACAGAAACTTCTTACCTAAAAAAGAATTCTTCCTGGTCAGGGGTTCGAGCATGGAACCACGCCTCACTGGAGTATTCGCGCTATCAGTCGAGCTTACCAGGACCGCTAGCATATGATAGGGCGACAGCGAACTGATCAACAACTTTAGCTTCCAATGGTGTTGGTCTATTTTGTAGAAGAATCTCCCAAGTTCAATTAGATTTGTGATAGCGTAAGTAATTAGTTATCAACAATCATTCGCTACCTTGCATGAAGGATGAGAATAAAGAAATTTCTGATAGCACTCCAGATCGATTAAAACGAACGCCAGCGCAAACAACGCAGCTTGGTTTTTGGAAGCATATGCTAACTGAGGCAATTTCGTACTCATTCGCGATGTGTATTGTAACCCGTATACAACTTTTCAAAAAATGTCTCGAAATAAAATTACTGCTTTTGCGCCATCACAGTCGCGGTGGTGGATGATCTCATAGAATGTTTCATCGCTGTGAACTGGCAGGGTGAACTGAAACATGAGAATCGTTTAGCACTTTGGCGTTAAATTCTAAATACAATATTTAAGATGGGCATCATAGGTTCTGATCACTATTTTACATTTGAAAAAAAAAGCATACTGACATCTGCACTACAGCGCAAGGAATCTCGGCTCCCGCAAACTTGAAACGCTGAGAGAACGCTGAATGTGTTTTCAGCTAAGTGTGCTCTTAGTGCAACGGGTGTAGTGTCACGCTATGTCCGATTAGACAGACGGGTATTCCGCCCTCTCACCAAAAGGTCTTGCAGAAATATAATAAAAACCAACCCAGACGATGCTTATTTCAATATTGTTCAAGAATCCAAACTCGCATACTCAGACTTGGTCGTCACACTCCAGCTCAGGCTTCATACCTTGGTGGGAGCATCAGAACCCTAGGTCCCGCAGACGGCTGAAATTTTTGCTGCTTCGTGATGAACAAGGACTGTTCGCAATTCTCCAATCGTCGATAGTACAACCTGTGCGGGACTATTTTTAAGTAACTAGCAGTCTTTTGTACTGAAGACTTGGTAAATCATTGCCTAATTATTTGGTATGTATCCAGAAAAAAGGCCGAAGGAGAAACTAATAAAACCTGTCAGTCGTCACTTTATGCTGCATAACTCACTACAACCACAGAAAACTGGCGCTGTATTGCTGCTTGTGTTTCCTTGCTGTCATTTTTTCTTTGTTGTTGAGAGTCTATTTCTTTAACAGAAAATAGGCAGTCTGTGAAGAAACCTACCACTGGCCTATGCGATGGCCACGCTCAGCGGCAACCTTTCGCGCATGCACTATGGAATCCTTCAACCAGTGGCGGCAACGCACTGTCGGGGTCTGACGACGACCGCCTTCCCCTTCGACAGTACAAACGGCGGGATCATCCGAGCCGACGCTTGTCCTCCACCGCTAGAGCTATGAGGCAGGAGGTAAATGGTGCTGCTGCTGCAAACGCTTACGTGCTCTAAATGACGCAGAAGGTACCAGCTCATATCCCTGAATTCAAGCAAGGCTCCCAGTAGGTTGCCTTCGGCGCCAAAACGCATTGATCTCATGTCTCCCACCGTACCTTTCAAAAAGCGGTCAGCAACAACTCATTTTGGTAGCTTCGCAAGCTTTCTCTGCATAAAGATATCAGAATGAACCGCGCCACTTTTCCTCTGAGCCTCAAAGAACACAGCAGCCGAGGGCATGTGAGTGGACGGCCTGGCGCACAAGCCGCTGCTTTGAATGCGCCGTACATAAGGTGTCTCCCGTGTTCCCCTCCACACAATATACTTCGCTGTAATATAGTAGTCGCATTCCTAAAACCACATAGCCACATAGCCCAACGGTATTTTGTCATCATTATCATCAGCCACGCGCACCCACTGCAGGAAAAATACATCTCCCATGTCTCGCCAATTCACCCTGTCTTTTGGCAGCTGCTGCCCCCGTATCCCTGTAAACTTCTTCAGGTGTGGTGAGACCCTGCTTTGTCAAATCACTCTCGTTTTCAATTTCCTAGAAGCGTTTTGCGGCTTCTGTTAAGTTCCCGCGGCGCTAAATGGCAAGAAAAGTTGCACGACACACGCGCTGCAGGGGGTGATAGCCTGATCGAGGAAAAAAAATTGCCAGTGGTTTAACTTGGCTAACCCTGGAATTCAGCGAAAAGCTTGTGCACACATGGTTACTCATCACGGTGTTACTCATCGTGGGGCTTCTCCTGTTTCTCTTTTGTCAAGGGAAGTTTTCATGAACAGAATTATTTTCAGGTGTTTTATTGTTATTTTCCTCAAACAATCTTTTTTGGATGTTTTGTGCACCATTTTATTAGGAACTATAAGCAATAAGGAAACAAAAGTTTTCACAGGTGTTAATTAATCGCATTTACTTACCTAAAACTAGAATCATTAGCTTAGGTGCATTTGCGTTTCTCTGGAAAAAACGCCCCGTTCATATGTGCCAATTTTATTGCATCGACAAAGAAAAAAACATAACAGGTCTAGGTGTTCATGGAAGCACATAAGTTTAGTTCCCTTTAAGTATAGCACTGGTTGATACTTTCGCACAAAATTGCAAGAATCTGCGGATAGGATATTTTAAGAAAAACGTACGTTAGTAGGAAAAAACAAGAATAAAATAATAAACTAAATTTAAAACAAGTTTTGAGCTCAACGCAAGCTGCGTCTATCTTTAGGATTACTGAAAAAATTATAGCCATAGCTCTTATTACAACTGCTATACAGCCAACATTCGAAACTCACTTTCAGAATCTCACCCCACCTTAATCTCATCCAGCCACCTAAATTTTGCCGCCACCTGCTTCGCTTGACATTTCTTGGAACCCATTCCGTTCCCCTTAAGGGCCAGTCGTTGTCTTGCCTTCGCATTACATGCTGTACCTAAGCCCGTTTCTTGCTCTTAATTTCCGCCAGGCTGTCACTAGCCCGCGTTTGTTCCCTCACCCACTGTGCCCCTCTAGTATCTCAACGTTGTACCTATTAATTTTCTTTCCACAGCTCACTGCGTTGTCCTTAACTTAAACTGAATCTTTTTTTAAGCTCCATGTTTCTGCCCTATAGGTGAGTGCTGGTAAGATACAGCTGTTGTACACTTTTCTTTCGAGGGGATATTGGTAAACTGCCTTTAATGATCTGAGAGAACTTGCCATATGCGCTCTATCCCATTTTTATTGTGTCTAGTTAATTGCCTCTCACGGTCGAGATCAGCGGTTACTACGTTCCCAGAATCGACGTATTTTCTTGCTACTTCCAGAACCTCGCTACCACTTTTCAACTGCTGTTCACTTGCGATACTGTTGGCATTTCTTTTGTTTTCTGCCTTTTAATTTTAAAACTCCCCGTTCTGCTCTGCCTGTCTAATTTATTGGTCATGATTGCAGTTCATCTCCCCTGTGTCTTGGCAAGGCAATATCATTGCCGAATCGCAGGTTACTTAGGTATTCACAAGTAACTCTTCTGCCCAACTGTTCTGAATCTAAGACTCAGAATAAATTCAGTAAACACATGGTGAATATCATTGCCAAGATTATGTTTCCCTCCCTGACACCCTACCTTATTGGAATTTTACTGCTGACTTTATGGAGG
Source organism: Amblyomma americanum (assembly GCA_030143305.2). NCBI lineage: Eukaryota > Metazoa > Arthropoda > Arachnida > Ixodida > Ixodidae > Amblyomma > Amblyomma americanum. The sequence goes on along the minus strand of JARKHS020008756.1, from coordinate 57,465 downwards.
TCTATTGGAGCGGTGCAGTCGTTGCAGATATCTTCCTGTATTTTCAGGTAACACTCATGTACACCCTGATTACGCAATGCCTGCATGGCTGCTGAGTCAAATGCTTTTTTTGTATTCAATGGAAGCTACAGAGTATATAGGGTTTCGTTTTGTTCTGTGCATTTCTCTATCACCCTATTGATTGTGTGAATGTGGCCATTGTTGAGTATCCATTACGAGTGTTTGCCTGATTCTTTGATTGATTGAAATCTTAGGTTTTCCTGAGTCTGTTAGCGATTAACAGCTGTGAGATTGTAGTTCATTGTTTGATCATTAAGATCGTCTTCTTTAGTTAAAACCGAAAATCTGTTCAGTAGCGATATTCTGAATTCCGCTACTTCCCGTATTAGAGGTATCTCGTTAATTAGCTTCCGCTTCACAAATTTCTTCTGTTCCCTCTTCAAGACTAGGCTGATTTCAGACTTAAAGATTCTTTGGTCGCTACAACGCACCTGTCCGAGGACCTCCAGATCCTGCACTATCCCAGGGTGAGCGCATATAATATTTACTTGAAGACAAATGTATTCAATAAGGCCAAGGGCCCAAGAGCCAAACCGCTCACAAGATATCACAAGACTGCACCAAGGGTTCGTCCTGCGTATTAGACGCGTTCGATTAGTAAGGCTTGAGGAGGGAAACGTGTACGATGTCTGTGCGAGGTGGAGCGGGTAGGGAGGACTGTGGGTGCAGCAGCATGATCCCGTATGTCACCGCGGTCACAGGACGTACGACACTGCAAAGGCCTGCAGCGGGGTAGGAGTTCTCACACAGGTCCATACGGGAGGACAGGACTCACAGCAAGAGGGGGAGCCTGAAAGGTAGGTGACCTTTTGATCGCGACAGCCATGACGGCGCTTCTGTAAGTCTTGGGATGCGGACAACCTTTCGCGAGCTGCAGTACGAGCGGCGTCAGTGCGGGCTATGGCGTCCCGAGCGTAAGTAGTCGTGAAGCCGGTAGTGGGCAGTACACTGACGAAGGGCATCAGCAGATTGTGGAGAAACCGAAGATAAAATGCATAAAAGCCCGCTGTATCGTGACGTGTGAAATTATATGCGAAGTTCTCAAATATGAATCTAATTTCCAAGTCACAGTGATGCTCAGAGACGTACACGGAAATCATGTCGGTCAAGTTACGGTTCAGGCGCTAGGTGTGGCGGTTTGTCTAGGGGTGATAAGCCGTGCCGAAATTATGACGGACGGAGCACGAGCTGAGGAGTTCGGCGACCACTTGGACTAGAAAGCAGCGACCGCGATCTGTGAGTATGTGACGGGAAGCACCGCGATGGAGGATGACATCATGCGGGAGGAATTCAGCGACATCAGTGGCGCAGCTGTTTGGATTCCCTCGTGAGATGGCATAGCGTGTTGAGTAGTGCGTCGCGACTGCTATTCATTTGTTTCCTATAGCAGACACCGGAAAAGGGCTGAACAGGTCGAGGCCGACGCGGGAAAACGTATCTATCGGGTTGGCAATCGGCTTAAGGCGGCGGCTTGCGCACTCTTCCAGCGCCGGAAGAAGTCCTGGCTTTTTCCGGCGATGGAAGAGGTCGCAAGCGGCTACATAGCGCCGGACAGAGCGGTAGAGACCTTGCCAAAAGAAGCGGCGGCGCACTGTGTATGAGCGGGGATACGCCAAAATGACCTGCCATGGGAGCATAATGGAGCTGTTCAAATACGCCGGAACGCAGGTCTTCAGTAATCACGAGCAAAAGCTCAGCACCGTCAGGCCGCATATTGAGCCGATATAGGAACTTCTCGAGGAGCAGGAATGTGGCGAGAGAAGCAGCAGATATGCTAGCTGTGAGGCGGTCGATAAGACAGCATAGCGAGAAATCTGAGCGCTGTTCTTGCGGAATGTTGAGAAAGTCTTATATGGACAAAACGCAGGCGTAAGTCTAACTTCAGCTTGAGGAAAGCTGGTCGACCGGGAAACGGGACTGCTTCTTGGTGCAAGCGGCCTGGCCTACGAACGACAAAAAATATGTGTTCTTGAAGGCGAAGACCCCAGCGCCCAAACCGTCCAGCAGGGTCTTTGAGTTAAGATAGCCAGCACAAGGCCTGATGATCCGTTATAACATTGAAGGGGTGGCCGAACAAGTACGGACGGAATTTGGTAACTGCCCAAACGAAGATGAGACATTTCCCCTTGCCTATAGAGTAATGCTCTTAATGGAAAAGGATGAAGCTACCTTACGCAACCACGAGAATCTGATCGTGTTGCCGCTGAGCTAGTATGGCACCAATGCAATTGCGACTCGCGTCGGCCTGAAGTTCCGTGTGTGCTCAAGGATCGAAATGAGCCAAGGCAGGTGAATCGGCGAGGGCACAGGTAATTGTTCTTAAGGTGGCAGTTTGGTCGAGCGCCCAAGAAAACGGGGCGTCCTATTGGAGGAGCGCGCTAAGAGAGCGAACAATAGCCGCAAAGTTCTCGATGAGTCCGGAGAAATATGAGCAGAGCCCGAGGATGCTGTGCACATCGCTAGAGAAACGCGAATTAGGGATGGAACTGACGGCGCGAATTATATCGGGGTCGGGTTCAACCCCGGTATAATCAACCAAGTGACCGAGGACCGGCGCGGCCGAAGACGGCAAGGATTGCTGAAAGGCGGTTCAGGTAGTTTTGAAATGCACACGAAATACGATCACATCACCCAAAGAAGGGCACGTCGGTCATTTGAAGCTACACAGGAGCGAGTCCATCATGCGCTAAAAGGTCGCACGGCTATTGCAGAGTCCGAAAGGCATGAATAAATTGATACAGGCCGTCCGGGGTAACGAAGGCGGTTTTCTTCCGGACCCGTTCGTCGACAGCTATCTGCCAGTCTACATAACGGAGACCGATGCAGGAAAAGTAGCTGGCGCCTCAATGCAGGGAAGAAGCTAGACGTATTTTTTTACGATGGTATTCAAATTTCAGAAATTGATTGAGAACCTCCAGGTTTGATCTTTATTTTTTGACAAGGACGACAGGCGACGCCCATGGACTACTCCAAAGCTGGATAACCTTCCGCTCTGATATCTTGTACACATCGTTCTGGATAACACGGCCCTCAGAGAGAGAGAGACCCTATAGGGCCATCTGTAAATAGGGCGGGCATCTCGGGGGTCAATTCGATGGCCGACCACAGACGTTTGCCCCAAGGGACGGTAAACAAAAGTCGGAAATTTTGCTGTATGAAGGCAAGAAGTTATAAAGTGGTGTGAAGTCCTCAAGAAACAGATTGTCTGCAACAATCTTGAAAATAAGATACGGAAGGGCGGTGATGCAGGAGCGTTGGAAACGTCAGGCGGTGGGGAAGAGCTTGGAAAGAAGCTGTGCAGTCGGTAAATTAGAACGGGTCAGCAAATAAAATGCCGCCGGGGAGAACTAGAGCATACAGGCTGCAGCTGAGCACAGGGAGGTGGGTGCAGTTTTGGGTGATACAGACAATGTCAGTAGTTGCCGCTGTTGTTACAGATGGGTGATATGGACCGCGGTGGTGGGAAAGACAACGTTACGCTGCAGAGTCATGGCGCTGATAGGGTGAGTGACGTAGCCTTCTTCAGGAACAGGTGGAGAAGGCGACATAGAAATGTAGACGTCAACTTGAGGCGGCTGACAAGCAAACTCCGTAGAGTGAAGGTCAAGGGAGCAGGTGGAGTGGTCACAGAATCGGACTGAACAGGAGAAGGCCAGAGGAACAGTCAACAGATGCTGATTGGGCAGTTAAAAAGTCAATGCCAAGGTTCACGTCCCCAGAGCAGCTGGTCCGTGCGGTTAACAGAAGTGGAACATGAATACCGGAAATGCTGACTAGCGCAGTGCACATTAAACTCACGGCAGCAGTTTTACTTTTTTTGAGGCGGCGGTGCCGAAAAAAACTCATGACAGACACGTGGGCACTAGTATCAATGAGGGCAGTGACCGGGGACGCCATCCGCAAGAACGTTCAAGAGATTACTCTGAGGTGCGAGAGACAAAAGAAGTTTTCAGGCCGGGTCAATGACGCAGCATCACCTCGGGGGGCTGCATCACCTAGTTTTTCGGGAAGTGGCGGGAGTTGAACAGGAATGAGTTGCGGCGGGCCAGAGGAGCTCGGGATTGGCGACCTTGCGGGGATGGTCAGCGGCTGGACCCCCAAGCTGGCGGTGTGGCCTCATCACGCAGGGGATCTGGACGTGAAGCAACGGGGAAGCAACGGAAGCGAAGGGGAAGCAACGGGATGGAGGAGACAACTGCGGCAGCGATGGAAGATGTGTCCAACGCGCGATCATTTAAAGTAGAAAAGGCGATCATCGGGGGTACGCTATTCATAATGGTTGCGGTACCAGTACAGAGGCGAAAAGTTGGTAGTAGAAGTGGAAGCCGTGATCACTGGATGGTTTGTGGTTTATGGGGGTTTTAACGTTCCACAGCGACTCAGGTTATGATGGACGCTGTAGTGAAGGACTCTAGAAATTTATACCACCTGGGGTTCTTTAACGTTCACGGACATCGCACAGTACAGGGGCCTTTAGAATTTCGCCTGCACCTAAATTCGACCGCTGCGGCCGGGATTGAACCCGTGTCTTTCGGGTCAGCAGCCGAGTGCCGTACCCACTGAGCCACCGCGGCGGCAAGCGATCACTGAAAGATTCGGGCAGGAATTAACGTTGCCCACGACTCGCAACCACGAGGTAGCAAAGGCATTCAGCGAGGCCAAGGGCCGAAGGCCTGAGACAGCCGAACCCCTCACAAAATATAACAAGAGCGCACAACGGTGTCGTCGTCGCTCTCAAAAGCACTTCGCCATCCTCCAAACGTATGTAGGAATATGAAGTGTATTTTATTTTTATAATCACTATTGTAGCTCTTCCACATCCTCTTACTGTTGTCTCGTTTGCGGATGAAGGTATTCATCATCGGCAAATTATTTCTCTCAGCGAACTCTACTCCTTCCGACTGCTATCCCTACAACCTATCCCATAGTCGCCTACCACCTGGTCTGCGGCCTGCTTCATGCCTACAGCAGTAGCAAATAGGGTAAAAAAGACGAACGGCAAAAATGTAGTCCCATCCACATCTGTGTCGTCCGTGTCTTTTTTTGCGCTGTTTTCAAAAATTCTTGCCTACTTTCGCATTTAAACCACTGATCAGTACATTGTAATGTGATTTTACTTTCTTCATTGCCGATTGCACGTCTTCACAGCAGCTTTCAACAATTTAGTCGTCATGGTTGCACCTTCGGTAGTGGTCACCGAGGTCAGGCCGTACCTCAGGCTGTTTATGCAATTCCAACGACACGCGGAGGTTTTATTTTTTTTTAAACCCGGTGGAGAACAGCGTGGCACCTGGATCCGAAACGCTTCCCTCTTGCAAGCGAGTCTCATGCTCTACCTCGGCGCCATCACTGCATTTTGTCAGTCAGCCGGCGGAAAAAAGAGAAATAAAGTGAATGTTAATGGGAATGTGAAAGAGAAAGCCCTGGTGGTATTTTCTTAACTCGGACGTGTATTCTTTTAAAAAATCTTGAAAGCGGTTAAATATAAACTGCGCACAATGGCGGAATTGGGTCATGTAAGACAATTTCATGAAAGGTTAGCTAAGGTGCCAAAAGATACCAATGAAGTAATATTTATGTACACTACGAGAAACACTGATTTTACGACAATTAGTCTTTGTTTTCAGAGAAGACACAGTGCACATGCTGCACGAAACTACGCAGCATAGGAAACCTTCACCCGGCATGAGAGTTTATACTCGAGGCATTTTGCAAAGCACCTCGGATTGCCGTGAAAAAAGCAGGGGAATGTTGGATATGACGCCAAAAATAAAGCGACTACTGCTACTCTTGTCTTATACAGGCCATCTTTTATGTCCTTTTGGCTTTTTATTTTGTACATTGCAAAAAGGTTTTTGCCGCGCTTAAAATGCGTTCTGCAAGAATTCGTTATAAGTAGAGCCGCTGCCTGCAGCTGCTTGCCCTTTACACCGTCTTGTTAACGTGGACATAGAAAAAAATCATCCATCAGTGGCGGCAGTTGTTCAGTAATACCGAAGCTAAAAGCTTTTTTAAAAGCTTTTTAAAAGCTTTTTTAAAAGAAAAGAGATGGTTTGATGGAGTAAGACATCTACAGCCATCTCACCTTTTGGCGAAAGGTTTTTACCACTATACTGGTGCCGACCTACTACGCCCCTTTCCGGCGTCGACGCACTGTAACAACTGGATTACGGAGGCTACGGGTGTCTATATCATACTACTAAGGATGAGTCTTTAAAGTTTGATCCTTCAGCGAGCGTCTTAACTCAGAAGTACTGCTGGCACCAAAGAAAAGGACACTTCAATCGTAGGTTTAGATGCTAGCCATACAATCATGCCGGTAGAGATCCGGTACACAAGTGCATAGGGCCTGACTGGAGCAGGTTCCATCTATGACACATTCGAAGAAGGACGTAGTTTTCGACATGACTCGAAAACCTGAGACGATATCGTTGATATATATATATATATATATATATATATATATATATATATATATATATATATATATATATATATATATATATATATATATATATATATATTCGCAGACAAGTTAAAGGAAATGAGGGGCCCGTTTGACAAATTTATGAAGGGAGCCAACAGTCACCGAAACCAAGGTGCATAGGGGAACGTTAATTTTTTTTTAATGTGTTATGCTTATCAGTGGGATAATAATACTTAGATTAATAAATCGCTTAAAGAAAATTACTTATAAAGCAGCAGAAAAAACAACCATGCCGCCGGTGGGATCCGAACCCACGACCTCCGAATATCGCGTCCGGTGCTCTTACCAACTGAGCTACGGCGACGGCTGTCCAATCTGCTGCTCTCGTGGGAATTTATGTTTACTGGGTGTAAGCGAGCCTTGAGAGTGTTCACCAGCGCCACCCTCGACCATAGCGGCGGACGTAGCACGTCCTGTAATACCGCGAGCGTGACGTAGAACGTCATCTAACGGCGAGGGCGGAAACTGTGCGAGAGCCCTCTTATGCTACCTATGACATCAAGACTGCCAGAACCGAGACCCTCGTTAAGCTATTCGCAGACAAGTTAAAGGAAATGAGGGGCCCGTTTGACAAATTTATGAAGGGAGCCAACAGTCACCGAAACCAAGGTGCATAGGGGAACGTTAATTTTTTTTAATGTGTTATGCTTATCAGTGGGATAATAATACTTAGATTAATAAATCGCTTAAAGAAAATTACTTATAAAGCAGCAGAAAAAACAACCATGCCGCCGGTGGGATCCGAACCCACGACCTCCGAATATCGCGTCCGGTGCTCTTACCAACTGAGCTACGGCGACGGCTGTCCAATAAACACCCAGTAAACATAAATTCCCACGAGAGCAGCAGATTGGACAGCCGTCGCCGTAGTATTATTATCCCACTGATAAGCATAACACATGAAAAAAAAATTAACGTTCCCCTATGCAGCTTGGTTTCGGTGACTGTTGGCTCCCTTCATAAATATATATATATATATATACACAGCACAGTGAAAGGAAAAAAATACGGCTGCCAAACAACGTCACGCGTACAGTGCATAATGAGACTATTGCTAGCCAGAGAGCCGCACGGGACCCGGAAAAACACCGAAACTTCAATTATGCCGGCTTATCGGTTCTGAACGGTACACGAACTTAACTGCTTTGTTTTGTCATTTTGACTGATTAAAGCCTCGGCTCGGTTTTGTTGCAAGCCATTATATATATATATATATATATATATATATATATTATATATATATATATATATATATATATATATATATATATATATATATATATATATATATATGTATCAACGATATCGTTTCAGGTTTTCGAGTCATGTCGAAAACTACGTCCTTCTTCGAATGTGCCATAGATCGAACCTGCTCCAGTCAGGCCCTATGCACTTGTGCACCGGATCTCTACCGTCAAGATTGTATGGCTAGCATATATATATATATATATATATATATATATATATATATATATATAATGAACCAACAGCTTCTAACGCGTCATTATAGTTCATTATAGATTGTTAGGGAAAACCAAAAAACGCTGATCAGCACGGTATCTGGCGACAGCTCTCTGTGATGAGGCCACCCGTGACAAAAGTTTCGAAATACGAGAGAAGAGCAAAATAGTTACGAAATGACATGCAATGAAGAAGTCACTGTAAATGAGAGTGGAGTTGCGGCATGAAAACAACTTATACACTTAAAAATAGCTTAGTTAATTCCTGAAACGTTTTGCACAATTGCAGCTGATAACTTGTGTAATTTACGCTTCTTGCTTTTCAACTCCTGACAGGAATGGCTGCTGAAACTTCTTAAACTGAACCAACTTGCAAAGCGCCCACAAAGAGCAGTTTCCTTGTGCGTGTGAGATTTGCCATCCTCACGTAGAACATAAGGACAAAAATCTAACTGCATTCTGTGCGATGTACTTCTTATTAAATTATTTGCCCAGAAGCATTGAGAAGATAAGTTTACAACAAACGGAAACTGTTATTTTCAGAATTAGGACGTTTGTTGCTTAAGTGGACAGAAAAAAACAAGCTGGGATTTAAAATCGATACACAGCCGCCGCGGTGGCTTAGTGCTTATGGCGATCGGCTGGTGGCCCGAAAGACGCGGGTTCGATCCCTGCCGTGGCGGTCGAATTTGATGGAGGCAAAATGCTAGAGTCCCGTGTACTGTGCGTTGTCAGTGCACGTTAAAGAACCCCAGGTGGTCGAAATTTCCGGAGCCCTCCACTACGGCGTCTCTCATAGCCCTAGTCGCTTTGAGACGTTAAACCCACATAAACCATACGAAACCAAACCAAAATCGGTACAAAAAACAACAAAGCACAAATTTGTGCCCTGTGCCATGCCGATGCAGCGTCGTCTCTAGGCGGCTTTCTCACTTCTCCATGCGACGGCAGATAACATGATACATGTACTGCGCGAACCTTCTTGCTCGTCTGCAGCACAAAAGCATTCTGGTCGTCAGTCGGGCGGTTCGGCTTTCACACCTGCGAATTCCAGAAGCAGTAAACTGCGTAGGCTCGCAGATGCCACATGCAAGGCGCCAGATGTAACATGTCGTCCGCTGACTAGGTACGCAACTCAGAGTTCTGGCCTGTGTCTATGCAGCGAAAACTATCTTGTTCGGGGGTTTTTCCGTACTGAAGGCCGTCAGCTCACATCTGTTACTTCGAATTTTGCAGCCACTGCTCACTCCATTCATCTCGCTCGCCACCTTCGCGGCACCTTCGAATGTGGCTACGTTCACGAATTCGACGTTTAAGAGCGCTGCTGCTGCATCGCACAACCGCATGATCACGTGAGAGTTTCAAATTTAAGAGTTATCTTTAGAAGAACGGCAGATTGGGTGAGTTGGAGATGCTCCACAATAATAAAACAGCGCTGAGCAAAAAGGACCAAGAAAGAAGGGAACCCACAACAGCGCTGATCTTACAACTAAATTATATTTTGAGTAAGCACGTCAATTTAAACGTACACCAGAACTACGCGCATGTGCACGGTCAAACAAAAAGGTACTCATTAAAAAATGCAAAGAAAAATAAAACCGTACCAAAGGCTCGTGCGATTATTGCCGATATGCTATGCCCTGTGCAACAGCATCATTTCCTTGGAGGTTGAGGTTACTGAAGGTGTGATGACGCAACTGCTTGTCTTTCTGTTGATATGGAAGGCCTCTGCTATCTCCCTTGTGCGCCGATCGTTGTGCACAAACAACACTTCAGTGTCGACAAAATGCGGTGTGTATTGACACGTGAAGCAATGCTTGGCTAAGTTAGTCTCTTTTTTTCCCGTTTAATTGGCGTGCTCCTTGAAGCGTACATTTATACATCGGCCGGAATGACCTATGTTCGTATGACCACAAGACAACGGGATCTGGTAGACAATGCCAGTCGTGCAAAGGGACATATTGAATGACATGGTTGATGCTACACACTTTCCTCTTTTTATGTTCTTCGCTTTTTCTTTGTCTTGCAGCCCCTACATTATATAGTTTATTAGGAGCTGTAAAAAAAATTAACTCGATACTTAGCCTCCACTTTTTTAAACCGGTGTAACAGGTTATTTGTGAACAGGTTGTCAACGTCTTTTTGACTAGACTGGACATCTGAGGTGCGCTCAGTGGACTTCAACGTTTTTAACACTTTATCAGCACTTGATACCGTAACCGAGTCCGGGTATCCTGCTTCTTTGCACTTGCGCACTTTGGCTAGGAGACTGCTGCTCATTTGATGAAGGCAATATTTATTTCCTTCCATACTTAAACAACTAGTAACAATTCTAGCTTTTATAAGATTTGAATGGAACGACTTATAGTTCAGTACGGGCTTCACGCTCCGAGGGGAATATTGCCAACGCACATGGTCTGGTAAAGTCCGTTTCAAATCAAGAAATTGCAAGACATTTCGCTGAGGGACTGGTGTACGTTCTGATGGTTCTGGTGTTCTTGTGTACGTATAAATTGACGTGCTTACTTCAAATAAAATTTATTTGTAAGATCAGCGCCGTTGTGTGTGCTCCGTTATTTCTTGGTCCTTGTTGCTTAGCGCTGTTTTATTATTATGGAGGAGTTATCTTTCCAGCGCACAAAACGTCATCTATACTACACATCGAAATAAAAGAATGCAGATTTTGACGTTTTTGGACGCTGTCAAATGTGGCGCTGCATTAATTGCTTAAAGTGGACTGGCTGAATACAAAGTGTGTGCTTTACCTAATCAAACCAAATACAAATATGCTTCCAGTGATAAAATACAATGGTTAATGAATGTTGAAGTTGCCTCCACCTATCTTCATCGGCACGCTTTAAAACTTTGCGTAGAAGCCGCCGCGATCGTTCAGTGGTTATGGCGTTCGGCTGCTTACCCAAAAGACGCGGGTTTGATCTTAGCCGTGGCAGTCGCATGTCGGTGGAGCTAATATTCTAGAGTCCCGTGTACTGAGCTATATCAGTGCGTGTTAAAGCACTCCATGTGGTCGAAATTTCCTGAGCCCTTCACTAGGGCCTTCCTCACAGCCTGAGTCGCTTTGGGACGTTAAACACCCATAAATCTAGAACTTTGGGTACAGTCACCTTAGATGCAGGTGTAACAACTTTGATAATGGGTGCATTCACCGCAGCCGGTGTTAAAGCCAGTAGTGTGCAACACCTTGCAACCTGTGTACAATAAATATACATATCGTCGCCATCCGAACCATGAAATTTCACGTACAGCCCAAGCACCACAGGCAATTGGCCAAACATTGGAGCCGTATTGGCAAAGGCCGGCCCTACAAAGGACCAGGATGAAACCATCCTGTTGCAATGTTGGGCTGATTACCTGTGCTGCTTGGGAGAATCAGGATTAATTTTATTTAACATCATGACGATGTTGGCCGTGCCGACAAAAAGCAACTGAAAAGGCTTCACGAGGCCGATGCAGCCCACAGAGGCATTGCTGTGGTACGCAAGACAGCACATCCAGAAGCAAACACCGAAAACATAACAATACAATACATATTTATTTTGCGCAATCAAAAACACAATACACGTGACAGGCCTTCCAAAGCCTCAGAGGGCTTGACTGGCAGTGCCTTGCAGTCAGAAAACAAGAAAATGCAGAAAGTTGTTACTGAAGATAGCAGTGAAAGAGAAAAATATAAAGATGACTGAAAAAATAACATAAAAATTAAGTGCTTCTTAACAGTCTTTTTATCTCTTGTTTAGTGTTCGCTTTTAAAACAGGCGCTGGTAATTTGTTAAATATTGCGGGAACATAATATTGTCGCGTTCGTTTTCCATATTTCGTTGAAGTCTTGGGGATTATGAAAGGATCCTCTGGTCTTAGGCAACGGGTTGGTGTGTATAGTGTTTTAAAATCATTGTTTCAAAAGTAGTTAATTGTAACAGTTTCGACCAGAGGAGACGTAAAGGAGGGCATATTCAAAAGCTTAAACACATCTGTGTCTTTCTTAGGGAATAAATCATATACCATTGACAACAGCAAAGAACGTAAAATTGAATTAACCCTTGAGCTCCATCTAAGGTTGCAGTGACCATACACACTCAAACTATAACGCATAATACTGTAAACTAAGGCATGAACAATTGTTTCTCGTACAGAAATTGGTATTAGGCATCGGATATTGTACAACATACAAAAAACCGCGCGAATTTTTTCCAGAGGTGACATAAGCTGTGCATATATTCGAACTCCTTGTTTAGCTGGTGCGAGAGTGTGTAGCTCAGCATCTCATTGCATGGTTTGCTCGGATCGTAGGTACAAACCATTTGAATGTATCTTTGGCTACAGGCGCGAAAACTGACACAACACAAGGCAGAACGACGGGACGGAGCGCCACTCACAACTGATTTATTTTAAGGCAGCACGGAAAAATATATACCATCTTACGCGCAAGGAATATACTATCATCTTCAAAGTTGATATGATAGCAAAAATGCGACAAAATTGTTCTCAGCGTTATACAAAATATGGACATGTCGCTGATGCACGTGCTTCCTTTCTTTGTATTAAAAAAGCTTCGATTAATTCCCGGACTTTTGTATCTTTTCTTTTTCAAAGAATTCGCGCACCGGAATAACACGGCTCACAAGAGCGTGACGGGCAGGACCTAATATACTTAGGCATATTTGGGCCTTCTTTATCTTGTTCAACGTTTCTCTCATGTTCCCTGATTCGCTCGTTAACACAGCGCTCAGTTTGCCTTATATAATAGCGGCCGCACGAGAGGGGAATTTCGTAGACAACACCTTCAGCGCCCTTCATGAACGAACGCCACTGTTTGGCGCCAGACCCTCTCTCTTCTTTTCGTTCTCTTTCAATACGAGAGCAAAGATTTCCGAGCTTTTCTGTGGCTGAAAAAACAAGCGGCACACCTTGCCTGCTCGCGACACTTTTTCAAGTTGGGGGCTAACTTGTGCACGTGGGGCACCACCACAAGTCGCACCACCTCTTCTCAAGGGACATCCTCCCCAGTTCTCGCAGCCTTTCATCGTCTGTAGCCGGCTTTCAGCGACCGCGTTATGAGCGAACCAGGGGACCCAGCTGAAGACAGCCTGGCCAATTGGTTTTGAAAGCTTAGGCGCATCTTGTGAGAGCATGATTTTCCGAGGGTGGATTCGAGGCAATGTGAAGCAATCGCCCTTTTTATTAGCTTTGAATGGGTGGAGTCATATGGCAGAAGCCCCTTTTATGCGCGCGGAGCATACGCCCAAAAAACCTGTTCCTCACAAACTCAATACTCAGATCTAAAAACTGTAAAACATTACCTTTATGTACTTCACAAGTAAAACTAAAGCCATTTCTATGTTGTCTAAACAAGGATAAAACATCGCGCACACTTTCTTCGAAGTTCAAACTTCCGTCCTTAGTAAAAATGATTAAAAATTCGTCCACATATCTGAACACTTTAAAAAGTTTGAGTAGAGTGCTTTGGCTCTTTGCATCTATTCATGGCTGCATACATGGTAGTAACCACTCTGACATGAGCTATGCAGTGAAGTTACAGTAAATTTTTAAAGCGAAAACTTTACAAGGCTATGTCGGCAGAGATAGTGTCCTCCAAACGTGTAGGCAGGAGTTGTGGGCAACTGAAAAGTGGTAGCGTCAAACAAGTGATTGTAGCCGAAAGAGGATGATGTGACGACGCTGCCCCCCAAAAAATTTCGAAATCGGATGAACCATTAATTATTTAGAGCCAAAAATGTCTATAAAGTGGGCGGGGCCAGAGCAAAAGTGCCGCGAAATTTGAAAACGCCGGAAGTAGGCGGAGCTACAGCGTAGCGCAAAATTTCAAAACCGGAACTGTTGACGGAGCCAGAGCATGGCAACAAGTCTGAAAACTCGAAATGGGCAATCACGTGGTCATTGAAGTGATCGATACGTAACCAGAAGATAGGAAAAAAAGAATGATAATTAGAGGAAATTAGGCAATTATTTAGAAGCAAAAGGTAATGGACGGGTAAATAGACTGGACGGGTATATAGTGAGTGGGTGGGAACGAAGCGTGGCGGAAAATTTGAAAACTGGAAATGGTCGCAGGGGTGAAACGAGGATATGATCAGAGTTAATTGATAACCAATCATTCAAGTGAAAGAGAAAACAACCATGGCGCCAAATTTGAAAGGCGACCAGTGTCGCGGAGGCGTCAACGCTTTCGCATTCTTCCAATGCGGGTAGTCGCAGTAATCTCTAATTTTTTACTCAAGTCTTGAAACAACACCACAAGACATAAATTTTAGAGGTTTAAAGCGCTCCTTAGCTAAAGTGATCTACATGCTCAAGTTTTATGCGTACAAGAGCACACATTGCAATTAGGCAGTGGGAGGAAGAATTTACTTTTGATTCGTGGCAAATAATTTTACATACCCATTTTATTGATTTTTTTTCTTGTGAAGGCTCTGTTATGCTATGTTTTGAAAATGTCTTAACATTGTATTGAACATAAATATAAGCTTAATTTTCAAGGCTCTCTTCATTCCAGGCTTTGTCGTGAGAAGATAACGAGCATATGCGCACGCTATAATCCCACACCCCGAAAAGGAAACAAACCGAAAAGAAGATGAGCCACGAAACAGGAGCGCCGAGGGAAGAAGCAGGGCCTAAGGAAAAAAAAATCAGCTTCAGTTTCGCAAAATTTTGTCTGTATTTCTAGGCTATTAACCTCTTTTGACACTCTTTTTCTCGTTCTGTGTGTCATCTAGCTGAGCTGTCCGCCTCTAAGCGTTTCCTCAGGTATTTGGTAATGTCCTTTTACTTCGTAAGTAAATGTGCTCTTCTATACTATGTTGCCCGGTTCTGATGAAAGGCAATGCAGATCCGAAATTGCGTAATGCGACAACACTCTGCGTCACGCTGAGGTTTATGTACTGCCGGGACAAAAGTTTATGGATCACGTGTACTTCGAACCAAGCCGACAGCTCTGCTATTAGCCTGCGGCTGGACACAACACTTGTGAAGGTGAAATTTAGAATTTTGCTCTTTTAAATTCGCAAGTGCGGTCTTCAGCCGTCCGGTAATAATAGAGATATCGGCTTCGCATATGCAGCAATTCTGGACAAAAGTATTTTTGAGCGGGAAAGCGCTTATGAACGCAATTTGTTTTTTATGATGCAAAATTTCACTATAACAATCAATATATACCCGCAGATCACCCAACAACGGTTTTAAAACTTCTTTATATTGGTGGTTCAACAATCGTCAAAAACGTTCCCTATTGGTTTTCTAAGGCAGTCTTAAATGTCCGATGCGACCGATTCAAACCTTTAAACAAAGATTTTGCTACCTGTCAGAACAATTGACCATTGGCTTCAATATTTCCGCGAGAGTATATTGCAATCTTACAATTTTCAAAAATTTTGCCGAAAAAGTTAGACTTGATACGCTACGTCAGCAAGCCCAAACAGCCAGCGATGCGTAAACATATGATAAGATGTTTCGAGGCATATCACAGTGCGCATCTAAATTCAGGATTTCAGTGGCAGCTCGCGTGCGCCTGATAGATGCTTCAGTACAAATTCTGAGGAGTTGAGCAGCTAGCGGTCGGAACCAAACAGGCAGAAAAGCTTTTTGAGACGTCTTATACACGAAAATAATGACTGTTCATGTATTTTGTTGTGAGCCCTCATGCAGGTGTCTCATTACGCGGGCTGAATATGAATAACATGAGGCTGATGACATTTTATTTTAGTTGTTTTACGCTATAAATAAAGGCCAGCGTTGTCGTACGAATTGATTTTGTTTTTTCAAGCCTGCTTTTTCTCTTAGTATGTCCCCTCAATACTCCGTCTACTCTGACGACACACCAAACACTTATACCATAAACTTCTAAATACGAGCCTCGTTTGATTAGTGGGTATGAGAATTTTCAGTAGAGGGGCTTGTTGCCTTTTTGTGGACATATAAAAATGCTTAATGTGCCAGTCTCGGACTATAAACGGCTAAAGCTGAGTGCATAACGAAAGTGAGCAAAGTAACATATGGAGGCACATGCAGCAAACTCTAGCAAACTGTTTTCGATCAGCGACCATGCTATGCCCACGGTCACAGCACACGCGACACAGCATCCGTCCTTTCCTTCTTTGTTTCTGCTGTGTTCCGTGCCCCTCTTTTACGCTGCCCTACAATGTTTCAAACAGGAACCAACTAGCCCAAACTATATTCTTAGCCCTCACAAAGTTGTAAAGTGTCAGGAAGATGATCATTAACAAAACGCTTAGACGTCGTGATCATGATTCTGGTAAATAAAAAGGACACAGTGTAAAATAGCAGGAAAAACGGGCCAAGCTATAAATGAGCGGAATCTCACCTATCGAATAACATACTGAGGAGTCAATCTTAGAGTGTGGGTAGGCAGGTGGTTCTCTGGAACCACAAACTGAACAAGAGATGATTTACTAAGTTGATGCATATGAACCATCGCCCAAGGAATATTATGCAGCGGCTGTTTTACGTCAAGTAACTCAGGTGGAAGGAATCTCATTTAGAGCCGCAACTCATACCAAGCAGAGGAGCTCGCTATCGCCTTGACGGCTGCAGGCCAAACGTCCAATTGCACACTCACAGACTCTGAAAGGGCCTGTGAGATCTACTTGGCAAAAAGTATGGTGGGGCAACCAGAAAAGGAATGTAAACCAATAGGCCCCTGCCTGTGCCACTAAGTATAACAGGCTTAACCCAATGTGATATAAATGAAAAGGCCCGAAGGCAATGTTGTGCTTTTGCCACCCGTAGGTGGGAAAATACAAAAAATGAGGGGGGGTAATGCTACTAAGCGACCCACAGCCGGGTGAGCGGGCCCGGGGAGACTCCCCTGATCTCCCCTG
Organism: Amblyomma americanum; assembly: GCA_030143305.2. NCBI lineage: Eukaryota > Metazoa > Arthropoda > Arachnida > Ixodida > Ixodidae > Amblyomma > Amblyomma americanum. The sequence goes on along the minus strand of JARKHS020008756.1, from coordinate 40,582 downwards.
GGACGTAGCGGAGGGGGTGGGACGAAGGTTGTGGGAATGGGACTGAGGGAAGGGTTATGGGTAATGTGATGGGAATGGGGACAGCGAGACATTGACCCTCATTTTATCATTGCTCGACTCCTGTCTGGCCAGGACAGGGAGGGCGTCGATGTTGACCAATGGTGCGGCTCCACTCACAGGATGCCCGACCACCAAACGACGCAATAGCTCCGACTCGGAGACAGGAAATCCTAACCCGGGGCAGCTGCCTCGGGCTCCTCCACGACATTTAGGGGTCCGGTTCGGACTTGCGAATCGCTGCCCAGCTACTAACCGTCAAGTGTTTTTCGCGGTTTTTCAGACTCCGGAAGTATGTGTGGTGGATCCAGCCAATGGAATTAGACTCCCGGGGACCCACCTGTGCTACCAACCAACCAACCTTGCACTTATTTCCTCCCCTAGCTTGCTCCACACCTACTGAGGAGGGAGTGTTCAGGGCCGGGCTGACCGCGCCACAAGCCAAGAACCTGGCCGAGGGTGAGATAACCCGGGCCTACTCCACCGCTACTCCACAACATCGACGGTTTTCGCATCGGTCGTACTAAGGTCCCCCGTACACCGGCGTCCCGCGCTCTAGCCTCACGGCCCCGCGGTCAGCCATCCCTGGCTGCTTCCCCGAGGACATCGCTCCCAAGGAGCCCTTCTGCTGGAAACCCCCGCGCGGACCTGGCCTCTCCGTGACCAGAAACCGACGCGCCAGCCGGTAGCCACGCACGCCCCCGCGTGCAGAGGCCTTTTGATTTTCGAGCACTTTTCGAGCCCAATTCCGTGAGTCCAACCTGATTATGAAACCAGGCCTGCCTCCGCACAGGCATCGGACCTCACGTGCGCGACTGGCCCACTCAGTCGCTTGGGAGTCGCTGCCACTCCCATGGGGTTTTGCATCCCCAGAGGACGGGCCCCGGCAAGCCCATCCCCACCGCTGGCGTTGCACCGGAACAAAGCCTAGTAGCCGAAACTACACCGGCCCGTATCCGGTGGCAGGGGGGGGGGGGGGGCACGAGCAGGCCGCACAGTCGGATTTCCCCTTGGCAGGGCAAATCTCCGCTGGCCAACAACATTCTGCGACTTTGATCAGGGATCGGGATCCAGCACCAAAACGAAAAATCAAAGCTCCAGCCAGTCAGGGCCTTCGATGTAATGATGCTGCAGAGGCAGAGGCCCGCGCACTCATTAAACGGGAACCTCCCTGCTGCCCTGAGCAGCCTGAATGTCCTACCTCTTACTACAGTTCACTGTAATCTGAGGTTACTACTGCGAGCAGCGCCGGGTGCATCCCCCTCCGGCGAACGATCTGTCTAAAACAGAACTTGTCCTGTGGCACCACAAAAAAAACACGCTGCTCTGTCCAGCTATAATAAAATATTTGATTCAAACGTCAATGGGAAATTCCGGCACTGTGGTGATTTGGCAGATATATATCACATGGTCTTTGCCTGCAAACAGAACCTCAAACTATTCCCTATTTCCCGTCCCTGCATAGCAGCTCCAGATTAGAGGAACAACGAACTCTGGTCCAACGGACTCGAGTAGCGGCTTCGCCCAATGACGTCCCGGACTAAGGACGACACCTAGTTTACTGGTGGCCAGGTGCTTCAAATTGTCTCACTGGTGAATAAATTTTGTAATCGCCACTACCAGTACCACCGGTACCTCAAAGCGCGATTGATGTGTTCACTAAACAAGTGAGTCACTTATGCACTGTCACTTTCCTAGAACAAGCGGAGTAAACCGGTTAAGAACGCGATGAAAGTCAGTTTTTGAGAAAACCAAAAGCACAATAACTGTCTCACTTGTCGGTGAATACCTAAAACGGAAGGTGAGAAAAGGATTAAAGGAGTGAAAGAAGGAGAGAAATAGGTACCGTGCTAAGGCTGCGAAATATTTTCGACCACATGAACTTCGCCAGACGGATGATCTCTTCGTTGACGAAAGGAGTCTTGCGGGCCGCAACAGACGGCCGTAAAGTTAAAGTAACCTCAAGACTTGCACACACATTCGTTGCTAGTAATGAACCAGCTCACGACCTAGCTCGCGGTCTCGTTTTACGAGCTGGAGGTCGTACTAAGGGCTTCACAGACATGTATTGTCTTGTGTCTTACCGAGAAATTACTCATTACAGACGCAGCAGGACTTGGTACCCGTAAGCCAAAAAACAATAACTAAAACAGAGGCCTGCACCCGGCGTTGCCAGCAAACCACTACATTTTCGAACCCAGTGATGTGCAGCCTTTATTACCCGGGTTAATATTCAACTTTCTTTAAGCTCTGTAAAAATAAAGCTAACCTGAATTGTATCCTTTGGCAATGCCCTCTTGCGTCTCCGGACAGTCAAAAATAATGTCACTTGACCAATGGGAGGCTCTCCTACTCAACTATAGCTCAGAGATTCAACTAGAAGCCGTCCGACTTGCTGAAGCCGCCGCCAAGAGCTAAGACCTCTTGGCCGTCCTGCAGGCTTTGAGCACAAGGAACTGCCCTTGCTCTTTGACAATGAAAGGTTTGCAATCTAATCGACCACCTGGGAATGTTTCAGGTGCACTGACACCTTACATCGCTGAGCGTCTTTTGAGTCTCGCTTCCACCGAAACGCAGCTGCCGTGGTCGAAATCAACACTGGGAGCAAAAATTATTAGTTTCATGCAAGCAGACTTGCAAGTCCGTGAACTGTTCCGGGAGTGCGATCTAGCCAAAGACTGCAAGCAGAAGAAAGATGAGCAAGCACGTTAATGTATAGACGTGAAAACAGGCCTGTGAGGCGCCCAACCGTGCTGTGTCCTGTTAAAAGTAAACAAAAAATACCCACTGCGGTGGCTGAGTGGTAAGGCGCTCGTCTATTGAGCTTGAGAACCGGGGTTCCAACCCGAGCTCGGCGGCAAAGGTTGCCCGTGTGCTGTGAGTGCAAATTAAGATTAATTATCCCCAGGTGGTCGTAGTTATTTCGGAGCCCTCCACTACGACACCTCTTTCTCTCTTTCTTCCTTCACTCCCACCTTGCACACTTCCCTTACGGCATGGGTCAGGGTTCCACCGAAACGTGAGAGAATTACTGCGCATTTTCGTTTCCTCAAAAAGACAACGAAAGTCAAAGCAAGTCTCTCACTACAGGCCTCTCCACGGCTAATGCCAGTCAGATTTCTTTTGTTTAATGCGCTTTGCCGCTAAGCTTAGAGCCACTAATAGCATTTCCAGTTGTGCTGAATGTTTATTTCCAAGGCTCTTTGCCTGCAAATGCCCATACATAATTATCTACTTCGTGAGGCCGTATTGCCCCACTCTAAAGATTTGGTTTTGGTGCACTGCTGTAAAAAAACGTCTTTTAGAATAAAATATAATAAACCTGTGAGCCTACCACGTTTTCGTCTTATGCGAAATAGCAAAACTGCCTCAAAAGACATATTTGGCATGTGGAGATTTTGCATTTCGTTTATAAGGCTCTTCAGCTCTCTGCACCGTTTATTCTCTGATATCAAGCGTGTCTAACATGTTCCAAGAGAAGGTGCCACCGAAATACGTGTGCTCACGACCTGAACACTGCAGATGCATGCAGCATGTCATCACCACCCTCATCATCATCATCATCATCAGCCTGAACTTCGCATGCCTTCTCTTGGAATCCACTGCGGTAACCTGTACGACCAGCGGCTATCTTGCCTTCGCATTACATGCTCTGCACAAGCCCATTTCTTCCGATAGATTTCGACTAGGATGTCACTAACCCACGTTTCTTTCCTTACCCACTCTGCCCGCTTCCGGTCTCTTAAGGTTACACCTATCACTTTTCTTTGCATAGCTCGCTGTGTTGTTCTTAACTTACGCTGAACCGTTTTTCATTAGCCTCCACGTTTCTACCCCAACTAAGCTCAGATGTTATTTCTGCCTCTCTCGAAGTGAACAACGCATTTCGAAGGTGTTGTGATTCAGAGCAGGCCCATGTTCATCTATTTGGCCGCAAAGAATTTGACCTTTGAACTTAGGCGTGTCAAAGACCGCTGGAAAATTTTGGTTCTCCTTTCAGCCTGTCATTACCACACATAAACGTGTATTTTTTTGCGCAGGCTTCTAAATATTAAAGGTCATTCAATTTATATTTAACTGAAGCGTTCTGTGGAATTTCTAAATTGCCCTGATCTTTGAAAACGGGCGCACCACAGTACTAATGAGACACTCTTAGCGCTACACCTCGATAAGTGACAAGTAATACTAAAACGTCTTTTAACAAAGGGCTATGTAGCTTCCGAGCCATCATACTATTCTGATTATTCAACACAATAAACATTTCTTGTGCCCCTCTAATATAGACATTCATCTTCCCCCAGGTCGTCCCCAGCTCCAATTTACAAACAATGCTTTTGATATAATGAACGTGCCACATAGAGTTTAGTCAATCTATGTTAAAGTGCATGTGACAGCAACTGTAAGACGGAATGTGAGAACGTTGCTTCTTTTTTGACCCGATCATCTCCTATTCCTCACGCCTTCGGCGGTCGTGATTGCTCGTTTTCTCTGCGGGAATTTATGGTCCCTGATAACTGTGATGCGAGCAGAAAACTGGCCAATGATTCCTTAAGGCCAAATAAAAGGGCAATATCGAATGTTTTCTCGCTAACAACTCTGAAGCCGCGACCGCCTATAAATGGCAGGAAAATCTTATCTGTGCTGCTGAAATGGAAGAAAAGACGCAGCAGAGGCATCTGGAAGCGGAAAATGCGAGTGAAGCAAATGTGCGAGGAATTTTGTAAACAATTTTTCATGTTATTTGCAAACTGCATTAAGGAAATGCCCATTTCGATATCTGTAGGTGGTCGGTCCAGAGAGAGCGTGCCCTGAGACAGTCTTTTGAAGCTACTTGCGGGCCTCTGGTCTAGAAAACGACTCGACACAAGAGAGTTTTACCCCTCAGCACCATTGCGGCCGGAAGGCAGCTTGAAGCTGCGCCGGCCTGAGTGTGAATTTACTCACCATGATGCCTGCATGCGGCGTAGCGCGACCAATTCGTTTATTTGGACGGATGCCGGAATGGTAATGAAAGGATTCTTTTTCTGATGCGTAGAATGAGAAGAGCTATTTTGAGACAAAATTCCCTGTGGGTCTGCTAGTCAGCGCCGCCGATAAAAAATCCCAAACATTCCTGAGTGCTCCTGGCCTTCCCTCTATATTTTGTACAAAGGTCTTACACTAACCGTGTCTTTAGGCCAACCTTCGAAATCGGAATATGCTTCTGGCTGTTTCAGTCATGCATGGCGACTTTCAAGTAAGCGTGATCAATCAGTCTATATTTTTTGTGATGCACTTTCCGTAAGGCCAAAAAGAAATGATTGAGTTTGAACTTTGTCGATAGTCTGTAGAAGCATTGAAGGAATCACTAATCAGTATTTCATATTCCTTAAATGATTGGAATATACATATGCACATGTTCAGCCTGCAATCAAGGATGGTCATAAAATTTTTTTCACGCGGTGGTGGCTGCCACCTGGAGAGCAGAAAGACAGCGAAAATGGCGTCCAAACAAAACTTTACTGGGCCTCACTGGCGCCCACAATGAACTGAATAACTCGGCGGCGGCGTAGTGACAACCGTGCTCGTCGGTCGTCGAACACAATCCCAGTCGCTGTCGGCCGTGCTCACTTTCAACCAGGTAGCGAGCTTTCCAGGTAAAGCGTGCAAAGTGTCTAGAACATTCTGGAAAAATGTGGAATTGGCTCCGCCAGGGTGCGATCGATCGAGATAAATCTGGTGGCGTCTTGTATCCCAAATAAAACGATAAAGCGGCGTCCCGACAGCTTTGAAGAATGAACACACACTGCAAAGATTTGCGCCATTGCTCTCCTCTCAAAGAAGAATCGACTCGATGCTTTAAAACAGTTGAGGCGGCTAGAAACAAAATATATTGTGCAAAAATAATCATTGACCGATAAAACACAGCATCTTTAAGGGCGCATAATAGGGCTTTAGACGAACTACAAGGACAACGTCTGGTCCTGCGCAGCGTCGCTGGGATGTAATCATTTCATTAGGGATGACTTCATAGTCCAGTTCATCAAGCCGACGAAGAACATTGTACGGGCCGAAATAGTGGCGCAAAAGCTTTTCACGCAATCCGCGGCGACAAATGGGAGTCCAAACCCAGACTCGGTCTTCTGGCCTCTATTCCGCGATGCGTCTTCGCAAGTTGTAACGTCCGGCATCGGTCCGCTCTTGGCATTGCATCCGTAATCAGGGAAGTCTTCGGGTATCTGAGCGTCGAAAGTAGGCGGCGACGCTGACGTTATCTTCTTCGGTAACTTTGGGTAGCATGGCGTGTAGCGTGGTCGTTGCCTCCCTGCCATGGACGAGCCTAAAAGGCGTCATCTCCGTAGTCTCCTGTACTGCGGTGTTTTAGACGAAGACAATGTGTAACAGGATTAAGTCCCAGGTCTTGTGCTAAGCATCGACAAACATGGCGAGCATATCGGGGATGGTTTTGTTTAGGCGCTTGGTCTCTGCGTTGGTCTGCGGATGGTATGTAGTTTTCCTCCGGTGGCTGGCTGGGCTGTAACGCAGGATGGCTGTGCCAGTTTCGCCGTGAATGCTGTTCTTTGGTCCATGATGAGCACATCGAGGGCGCCGTGTCGAAGTAAAATGAACTCGAAGAAAAATTTGTCGACTTCTGCTGGTGTTCCGTTCGGTAGGGCTTTCGCCTCGGCGTAGAGGGCCAGGTAGTCGGTAGATACAACATTTGTCCGTAATGTTCTGAGACTGAGTCGATTAAAAATGCGTTTAAGATTAAAACCATTTGTGCAGCACCCCTTCGAAATAGTCTCCCTTGCAGTCTATGCACAGCTTTCAACGCTTATTGAGGTCTTGGAAACAGTTTTCTGGCAGGGCTGTCAGCTCCTTTGTCGTAGTGTTTTGATTGGTCTCTACGCTCCTCATCCAGAGACCGTTTAGGACTCTCTTCACACAAGGAAACAGGAAAAAATTGCATGGGCAGAGGTCAGGCGAGTATCGCGGATTGAGAAGTACAGTGATGCTGTGCTTGGCGAGAATTTGTGTCACCCTGAGAGCAATGTGCGGTCTTGCGTTATCGTGCAAAAGGCGCCATTTTCCAGATGCCCATAAGTGAGGGCGACGGCGCCGCAATGAATCATGCATGTGTGGGAGCACGCGGATATAAAACTCCTGATTCACCGTCTGCCCTTGTGGGACAAACACGTGCAGTACGACACCACTGGCATCGAAAAGACTATAAGCATCGTCTTTGTTTTCGCCTTCTGTCGCCGCACCTTTCTCAATGCCGGAGAGATTGTGAACCGTCATTCGGCGCTCTGCCTCTTTTTTTGAGGATCGTATTGAAAAAACCATGTTCCGTCTTCCGCAATGATGCTGTCGATGAACGCAGCATGCTTCGCTGCCTAAGAGAGTAAATCAGCGCTCACTGGTGCCCGCGTGTCCTTTTGGTCCTGTGTGAGGGAGTGCGGCTCAAGTATGGCATTCAGCTTTCGTTTCCACAAGTTCTCACGCAAAATTTGGTGGAATGTTGTCTTACCTATGTCTAAAGCATCTAATAGCACGCGGACTGTAATGGTGCGGTCTTGCTGTGCAATTTTCCTGATCTGAGCCACGTTGTTTTCATTCCGTGAGATTGAAGGGCGCCCATGCCTTGTGTCGTCTTCTACCGACGTTATTAGAAACGAACCTCTTGTGCCACTTGAAATCTTGCAACTCTATAATGTCTCGTTGCCGTAAGCGTCACGAAGGAGCTCATACGTCTGTGTGGCTGTCTTGCCTAGCATCACACATAATTTTATGTTTACACTTTGTCGACGTGGACGTCCATCTCTCCACATTAACTCAAAGTAGAGAGCGCAGATGATTAGTGACAACGTATTTTTGTACATGTAGTGCCACCTAGCGGCTGCCACAGCAATTAACATACATAGCTCAGGTGAGACCTAATAGACGGCGCTACACATAGGCACCTACATTTGTTTTAGGGAATCATTTCAAGAGAGGAAAACATCAGTCTCGATGCTTTACGGACAAAGGTTGTGAGGTGATCCACTTATTGGCAGACATTGAATTTGGGAAGCGCCAAGCATGTCCATGCCGATCAGCTGAAAGGACCTTGAGGGGAATTTAATGGGGTTCAGAAATCTTCTTGGTCGTGTGGGAGCAGCGGTCTTTCGTCGCTGACAATCTCGGCAGGTTTTCACATAATGTGCGACTTCAGCAGACAGTCGGGGCCAGTAATACTTGACTTAAATTCGGCAAAGGGTCCGAGAAAACCTGATATGTCCAGCTGTCGGCTCACCGTTTGAAGCCTAAGAACTTTTCGCGCAGACTTGCAGGTACAACAAGAATGTAGGCTGTTTTGTTCGCTGCGAAGTTCTTCTTCACGAGGACATAAATTCTATACACAGAACGACGACACTACTGGCTTCAACGAGGTGGGGGGGGGGGGTGAAGAAACTTTGCCTTTGAAGTACTCTTTGAGGCGTTTTAGGTCGGGGTCAGAGCGTTGCTGCTGTGCAAAAGAGCTGGAGCTGATAGGTGCCAGGAGGGCATCCTCATCATCGTCCGGTGGTGATGCATCTACAGGGACTCGTGACAGGTAATCAGGGCCAGAGTGCTCGAGCCGCGGACTTGTACACGATGGTGTCGCCAAAGTCCTGGAGGTGCAGGCTCCGTCTAGCGAGGCGGCTGGGGGGATCCTTCAAGTTGCCAATCCAGCACAGTGCATGGTGATCGCTGACCATCTTGAACGGCCATGCGTACATGTAGAGGCGGAATTTCTACGTAGCCCAGATGATGGCAAAGCACTGCTGCTCAGTTGTCAAATAGCTAGCCTCGGCCTTGGACAGGGAAAAGCTACCGTATGCGACTATTTTCTCCAGTTCACCAGTTTCCTGAACGAGGACGGCGCCTCGGCCCACGTTACTTGCGTCGGTTTGAATTACAGTCCTGCCGTTTTCATCAAAATGCTCGAGGATTGGTGGGACTGTAAACGACGGTGAAGTTCTTTCAAGGCTTCAGCTTTAGGCGCTCTTCATTCAAATGGCACGTCTGCCTTTGCGAGTTGGGTCAGGCACTCCGCGATGAGCAAAAAGTTTGTTAGAAATCGTCGGTAATACGCGCACAGTCGGAGGAATCTGCGCACAGCTTTCTTTTTGGCCGGAGTTTCAAACAGTGCGATATCAGCAATTTTCTGCGGGTCTGGGCGTACTCCCTCCTTGCTAACGAGGTGGCCTAGAAACAGCAGCTCTTCATAGGCAAAGTGGAACTTTTTGTGCTCTCAATGTTAGGCCAGACGAATTGATTGCATCTGGTACAGTTCGAAGCCTTTTCAGGTGCTCTTTAAAGTCTTAGGCTAAGACAATGACGTCATCTAAATACACCAGACAAATCTGCAACTTCGAGCTTCTGAGCACTGTATCCATTACTAACTCAAGCGTCGCTTGTGTGGAACCGAGACGAAATGGCATCACCTTGAACTCGAAGAGGCCACTCTGAGTGATGAATGCGTCTTCTCGCGATCTCTTTCATCAACCTTAATTTGCCAGTAGCCCCTCTTGAGTTCCATCGATGAGAAATACTTGGCATTGCATACCCGGTCCTTTGTGTCGTCGATGCGGGGGAAGCGGTAGACGTTCTTTTTTTATATTGTTCAAGCGGCGGTAATCAACGCCAGAATCGACGCCAGAAAGTGCACTGCCTTACTCCTTTACTAGAACAACCGGTGCCGCCCACGGGCTCTTCGAAGGCTTGATGACGTCGTCACGAAGCATTTCTTCCACTTGGTCCCGGATTGCTTTTCGTTCTCGCGGCGACACACGGTACGGGCTTTAGTAGAGAGGTCGGGCGTGCTGGCCGGTTATAATGCGACGCTTGGCAATCGGCGTTTGTCGGACCTTCGGCGATGAAGAAAAATTCTTGCAGTAGCTTCGAAACAGGTTGCGAATCTAGTCTTGTCTTTTCCAGGGCAGGGCTGGGTTGATGTCGAAAGCGGGCCAGATATCTTGGTCAGGCCGGACCTTTTTGTTCTTGGCATCATTGGCACCTACAGTGACCATGACGCTTGATCGAGGTTGGGCGCTCACTTGCTCATCTAGGACACTTATAGCAACATGCAGCTCCAATATCGCCATTGAAGGGAAAACTTCGTCGGGCGAAAGCGTGATGATTAACAAAAATAGCTCAGGTTACACCGAAAAGATGGGAAAAGATGGCGCTACACATACGCACCTACATTTGTTTTGGGTAATTATTTCTTGAGAAGAAAATAAATCAGTCTCGATACTTAATGAGCAAAAGCTGTATGAAGATCCAACTATTTGCAGACGTTGACTTTCAGAAAAGGCCAAACATCTCCATGCCGATATGCTGAAAGGGCCTTGAGGGGGTTTAATGGGGTTCAGAAATCCTGTTGGTCGGGTTGGAGGAGTCTTTCGTCGCTGACAATCTTGGCAGGCTTTCACATAATGTGCGACATCGGCAGACAGTGACAAGGTAAGTCCCTTGGCGGTCAATCGCGCTGTGTATCGCCCCGATGGTGCAATGAGGTGACCTTTGGCGGCGCGAATTTATGGGCCGTCCCTCCCAGTCGTAACCTTCATCAATAGCACAGCGAATGTTCCATTGTTTACCGAACAATCAGCGCCCGTGACGTATGGAGCGGTATCTTTCTGGCTGTTGATAGTCACTTCTAAGTCGCGTGTGCTGGCTCTTGCATTGCACGTCGCCTTCGGCGTCGGTTAACGGCTTCTTCGCGTATGTAAATCATGGGTAGGGCGTGTCGTCGAAGCTTTTCTGTGCGGCAGCGTCGTTTGGAAGGCAATTCGCGTTGTGGTCGGGGTTGTCCTTTTGTGCGGCGCCTGTGTAGCGGTTGTGGCGTCTTCATGCGGCGTAGCAGGTGCAGCATCCTCAGGGGCCGTGGTCAGTGGAGGAGCTTCGGCGTTTCTCTCTTGAGCAACCTCACCTCCAGAGGTTGCTGTCTTTAGTTTCCCGTACGGGAGCTGGGAGACCTCCTTTGAACCGAGGCTGCGTAGCTGCGGCATGGCGACGCAAAGCGCGAGGTTGACGGCAATGGTGAACGCGAAAGGCGGTGCGGAACGTACTCCTCGCCGCCGGTACTAGGTGATTTCCTGCTGTCGTTGGCCCAAGCCTGGTAGTGGGGCGGCAATAGCAAGTCCACGAACACCGATACGTTGGTGCGGGCAGTGAAGAAGATTAAGGCCGGCCTCGCCGCAATAGAAGCACAACGACCGGTTGCTGGAAATCCTACAGGCGTCGCATTTTCTGGTGCTTTTGCATCGATCATGAGCTGGGTGGCGGCTTTCTGCACCAAGTGGTTCACTTTGTAGTGCACGTAGAGGGTGCCGTTGGGTGTGAGGACGACGTACCAGAGCCAGCAGCATAGGTCATGGCCTGTAGTTCTGTGGCCGTCGTGGTGCCAAGTGTCTGTTGTGCTTCTTCCTGTACCGCATCCATGAGAGTGGCCGCTACTTGTGGCTGTGGGGAGGATGGCAGTAATAGACGTAGCTCCTCGCGGGCGATTTCGCAGATAACTTCTCGCAAGCTGTCAGCGGCGGTGGCCATCATGCCCGTAAGGTTTGCAGAGGCATTAACGGGGCTGTTGTACTCTCGAGTCCGGACATCAAGAGATCTTCACGATGGTGCAGGCTTGCATGAATTCCTCGCCTGTTTTTCGCAGCTGGCGGACGAGGCTGGCAAAGAGCCGTTCTTTTACGCCACGCATTAAAAAATGAACTTTCTTCCCCTCGGTCATCTCAGAGTCGGTGCGGCAAAAGAGGCGCTTCATCTCTTCGACGTAACCGCGGACGGGCTCGTTCGGAAGCTGGATCCTGGACTGGATGAGTCGTTCGGCTCTTCTTTTTTCTCATGACATTGGTGAATACCTTCAAATTTTCTTCTTGAATAGGCCCCGCATCGTTAAGGACGAATTGTTTTCGTACCACGCAAGTGCTGAGCCCTCCAGTGAGAAAAATATCTGTCCCAATTTTTCCGCATTATTCCAGTTGTTGAATGATGCCACGCGCTGAAATTGGTCCAACCATTCTTCAGGTTCCTCGCCTAGGGAGCCACTGAATGTTGGCGGCACCCGCGGCTGCTGTAATATGATCGGTTTTGACATCTTCGGCGAGGTTGTAGTGCTCGTAGCAGCGTCGTTTCGTTGTCGGGTGCTGTCCGGCAGGGTTCCTTACTCAGGCTGCTCTCCCTGGAGACGTCGGCTGTTTCGGTGAATTGGTAGCTCGTCCTCCGGTGCGGAGCGCAGAGGGCTGGCGTCACGACCTGAAGGGGTGTCCGGTACATGGAAGGCTACCGAGCACATCCACTAGATGTCATGTGGTGGTGACGGCAATCCGGAGAGCAGAAAGAAAGCGAAAATGGCATCCATTTTCTTTGGACTGACGTGCCCACAATGGACTGAATCAGGCGGCGACGTAGCAACAAGCGTGCTCAGCGGTCGTCGAATGCAATCCCCGCCGCTCGTGGCGATGCTCTTAAAAGCTGATAGCGAACCTTCGAGATAAAGCATGCAAAGTTACTAGAACATTCCGAAAAAATATAGAATCAGCTCTGCTGGGTGCGAACAATCGAAATAAATCTGGTCGCGTCTCGCATCACAAGTAAAGCGATAAAGTGGCGTGCCGGAAGCATTGAAGAATGAACAAACAGTACAAAGATTCGCGGCAATATATTGTTTTCTCACATAATAAGAACTTTGATATTACCCCAATGCAAGCTTGAAAGATGTAATGCCTTTCGGCTGAAGCTCAGAAAGCTTTCATAAGTCTGCTGTGTTGTGCATTCTTCTCATGCTATTATAACAAAACTAAAGCGAGAAAAAGCAAAATGTATATATCAGAATTCAATTCATGTAGGTTGACACGCTCAACTTTATGAAACCTATATATTCAGATGCTTGCACATCACTGCTAGTATAACAGAGAGAGACCGGCTAGTTGGTGACTAGTAGTAGAATGCATCTTGAAACCGTGCAAAAAGACAAGGGACGTTGGTTCCTGTTTGTTTCTTCATCGTCCTTGTTTCGCGGTTTGACTGCTCCTTGAGTGAGCAGTGAAACTACTGCGTCTGTAAGAAGTAGAGTGAGTGGGGTAAAACAAATTATTTTCTCATTACTTATTGCATATCTCTCTGCTTTCTCTTTTAGGAGCACCGCATGAATGGGGTGTATGTCCACCATAATGAAAACATCAAGAAAAGCTACATTGTTCTGTGTGGCTCACGACAATATTTAGAGAAGCTCGGCCTCTCCAGCAGTAGTTTGTCTGGCAACTGATGTGTTGTTTTCGTGGAGTCGATTCGTAAAGTCGCTTCGTTTTCACTGTCAGTTAGACGCAAAACGAACGCAGTGGTTCAGATACCGCTGTCCCCGTCATTGCTGCATCATTTTGTCGCAGTTATGATGGATGTTCCACAAGTGCTCCGGTGTTTTATGCTTTGCTTCCAATCGTCTTTGGTAGCAAGCTTGTCAGCACGGGGATGGCGAAGAGTGCCGGGCGTAGCGCCACTGCAAGCTGTGGCTTCAAGAGAGGTAGCGCATATTAGTTCAATCGCAAGTGGTCATCTAGCGTTACTGAAAATTGGCACGCCAGGTCAGCAACTACCAACAAACTCTTAGTGGTCCCCACATGCTCGTCAGGCGACCTGCCTCCCCACGGAGCTAATGAACAGGCAGCGGTTTCGCGTACGTTATGAATCCGTCTGCCGAGGTCGTTAGACGGTGGAGGAGGTGCGTTACGAGGACTCATTCGTCTCACTGCACACGTCATGTTAGTGGTAAAACTATCAGTTTACATGCCTAGTACGGACGCGCACATGGGTTATTCGATAAGCCGCCCCGCCCTTTCGAGCCGTGCTCTCCTTCAACTGATTTCGGCACCTATTGCGAGACTTCTTCGGCCAGCGATGAAACATTAGACGCGACGTGATGCAGGAGGAGACTTTCTGCTTATGAACATAGCGCACATCGTCGCGCTGAGAGTGCGCGCTGCCTACGAGGGTTGCATAAAAATTCATCGATCACCGAGCACTTGACATCGCGATTGTGCTGCCGGCGAGTTCCTCCTATTATCTCATTCACGGCTCTAGATCCGTGAGAAACTCAGCTCTAGTGCTTCGCGGGATGCTTAAGAGCCCTGCGAACATCTTAAAAGCTTCATGTCTACCGACGTGCTGAGGTTCGCGTGCTTCAAATGAAGCGCCATGTACTCGACCTACGTTTGCTCACTTTCTCTCCAACGCTGCTTTCTCCTCGAATGTAGCGCCGATTTTGTATTTTCTCTGCGATCCGTATCGGTAGATGTGGGCGGCATATTGATGCAAAATGCCTCTCAGGATAGAAGGGAGACTGTTGGATATCAAACTATGCCTTGAAGTAATATTTCGACACAAACAATATATTATGGGTCCTGCGTTCATCGCTCGAGGCATTCTCACGGATGTCTCAGTCCCTCAACTAACTTGAGGCGTGTTCAAACACGTTGCCATGTACTGAAGGAATAGTCTTCGGCAGGTGGAGATGAACCTGGGGGACTTACTTGCTGTTAGTGGCCATGCCAGCTGGTCGCGATGTCCGAAGCTGAGTCACAGTTGCTGCGGTTGAAAGGGAACCAAATTCAGGAGACTCTTTGTGGGGGTGGCAACAGCGTCGCTAATTGAGAGGAATAAGATCCGTACTGGGCGTTGCCAGTATACGCGTCGAGAAACTTTCCCATAACCACCGCCACGTGTGCAACGGTTTTAATGAAAATGCTAATCGAGCAGCGAGAAGCTACCGCGTCAGTCCGTTTGAAATACAGTGTTTCACATAAGAATTTTTTAGCCTTTAGAAATAGGCTTTTTTTATTTTATAACAACCATTTCTTTGACGAAGCAGCATCAGGAGTCTTGCGCACCGCAAAAATGTGAAAGCGTGTTATCCAACAGGTTTACCACGATATAAAAATTGTCACCTTTGTACTGTTACCGTTCCTCATCAAACGAGTCGTTGCAGCCCATTGCAAGAAATATATATCAGTTTTTTACTGAAAAATGATAATAGCTTGGATGAGATGACGGCAATCCTAAACTTCGCAGCTGGAGAGAGCGCCAGCCAATTAAACGTGCAGGGGGCACACAGCGGAGCGTCATTTATTATATCATTTCTGTGATTCATTTATACATACTGGAGCACATTGTTTTGTTTTGAGGGCTATGGAGGGATTGGGTATACAACTATGAGGCGCCAGTCACCTACAAGGAAGAACACAAAAAAAAAGCTTAAGCAAACACCTCACGCAGGCAACACCAAACACTCACGCAGACATTCAAACAATACACTAACTAGCTTCAGCACAGTCAGCAAACTTATTCAGTGGAAGTGCGTGGGTGCTGCCTGAAAGCAAGCTTTGATCAGGTATTGCTCAAGAGAAAAAACTGCATTTAAATAAGTTAGTCCGCGCGTAGAAAAGTGAAAGATTTAGCGGGTGGTAGAATCTTGACGAGGTTGGTGAGCAAAATTTGGGTAGGTATTTTTATTTTTAGAGAGGCGGTGATGAGAATTAATAATGCAATGCAAAAAGTTTAAAGAATCAGGGCGACGACGCTTTGAGAGAACGGTTAAATTTACTGGTAAAAGTGCGGAGGAGAGAGAAAAGTTACGGTGATATCGTGGAAAGATGAAACGAAATGTTTGCCTCTGAAAAGCTTCAAGCTTCGTGATTTCGGTTGCCGAGTTCGCGCTCCAAACTACAGACGCATATTCAAGAAGAGGGCGGACTACATATTTGTACATGAATAGTTTTTTTTTCTTTAGGGGCCTAAGACAACGTACAACGTAGACACTCAAGCTTTTCAAGGCTTTACCGCGGATTTAATTATTGCTTTAAGACAATGATATATTTTTGAAGCGAAAGCTTCACTACGCCAGGTTTGCAAGAGGGTAGTGTAGTTCCTTTTATGACATTGAAAAGCATTAGAGGGCAAACCGTGGAGCAGAATCACGTAGGACATATTAGCGCATATATTCCAAATCAAGATGGTGGGCCACCCCCCAGATATCTAGTTGAAGAGCTAGGACAACTTGCGATGCTGTATGACGTAGATGTCATATAAAAGGGATATGAGTAAACAATCACATCAACAATAGATATGGATACTCTGCTTGACATCTTGAGAAAACGAAGCAGCACGAAAAAACGGAGACAAAAAGACACACCTACGACAGGACGAATGCTGCACTTCCAACTGATTTTTATTGAGAATACCAAAGCTTAAGTACAGCGCTACAGTCGCCTCGTGTCAACCAACCGCAATGATTCAAAAACGCCATTTCATTAACAAGAAGAGACAAGGAAGCGGTGCTGACACACTGACCACCTGCTTTTCTGATGTGATAAGCTTCAAGAAAAGAATCTCTCTTTCCATCCTATCTCTTCCACGCCCAAGAATTTTAGCTTTCCGAAATATGGGTTTACACTTACAATCCCGGCAGTGGATAGCAAGATGACCACTCTTCCCTTCTTTCACCAGATTATAATGCTCCCTAGCTCTCTCATTAAAACAGCGTCCCGTTTGACCAATGTACACTCTATTGCAAGTGAGCGGAATGCTGTACACTACCTTAGTAGTGCGACGGGTGAAAACGAGTTGGTGGTTTATAGTGCAAATCAGCCTTTTCTTACTAATCATCATTGGGCAAACTTTTGATAGCTTGCTTGGGGCGGAGAAGAGCACGTTAGCACTGTGTCTGCTTCCAAATTTCTTAATATTATGAAAAACTCAGTGAAGATATGGAATTACTTGAGTTGGCAGCCTCTGGTCTTGCTTGTCCGTCTTTTTGATGTAGTTTTTCTTTTGTAGCAGCGTCTCTGCAACAGCTGACAATAAATATGGAGGAAAGCCGGACATGCGCAATCGCTCAGTTTGCATTTGGACGCTTTCAAACATTTGATGCGAACATGATTTTTCCAAAGCGGAATTGAGCCAATTCATGGCTATTGTTCTTTTGATTATTTTTGAATGAGCACTACTGTTAGGGAGGAGTGCCTTTTGTGACCTAGGATTGTACATCCAGCATATATGCCCGTCCAAGAAATGAATTCTCAGGTCAAAGAACTGTATACAGTTTCCACAAGGGAGTTCAAAAGGTAAAGTTTAAGCATTTTGCAACCGTTTTGAACAATGCGCGAACATCAGCAACAGCTTCGTCAATAGATAAAACATGCGGCTTGTCCATTATCACCAAATATTCGTCAACATATCTAAAATTGCGTAGGTTAGGTAGTATGCTATGCAAGCTTTTGTCAATGCAGGAAAGAAAAATGTTAGAAAGAACGGGAGCAACGCTCGACCCGATGCATATTCCTGCTTTTTGTGTGTAAAACCGGTCGTTAAAATTAATGGCAGTTGACTGTAGATAAAACTCTAAAAGGGCTAAGAAACGGTCACTGCTCACACCCGCTCTGTTTTGAAAAGGCCCTTCTCCCGAATCTTCAATTACCGATCTAACAGCCTTAAACAGTTCTTTGTGGGGTATGGAGTAGTACAGATCTTCTTTGTCAATGGAGAACCCGAAGGTGGCTGGTGAAGTCATGCTGAGCCCTTGCTTCAGTTCTTCGGCTAACTTGTGAGATGTGACAATGGGGGCGGAGCCACCGTCTGTGAGGATAATGGAGAGCTGTGTATATATACCAATGGTGAACCGGGGGTAGGGTAGAAACCGGTTTTGCGTTGGAGGAGGAAGACCATCCTGCCGTGATAGCACGACGGAAAGCGAAGCTTCAACGTTTTAATGAGGCTAGGAAGAAACGCCATGCCGAAGAGACAGAAGAAGAACGTGCGATACGCGTCGAGAAACGACAGAAGAGTGCTACTGCGAAGTAACAGAAAAAAGTACTGCAGGCGGTACGTCTAACCAGCGCCGTGGAGTCGCAGGTTTCTTTCGCTTCACGTAAGGTTTAACCAAACCTAAACCACAGCTAATTTTTCGTAAACGTTGCTCCAAGGTACTTTAAATTAGAAACTCTGTTTATTAATGACCCAATTAAAGTGGAGCTGAAAGCTGAAGGAGACTGTTTATTGCTGAAAACCAGGACACCAATTTTCTGAAAGATTAAACTCATCTCCAACTTATCGCACCAACCACAGAGCATTGAGAACGAGTCAGGCGGTTGCGTTCCTGATGGTTATTAATGGGACTATGTAGACGCAGTCATTGACGTAGAGGCGAATTTAAGATGTGAAGTTGCACGGAAGCCGTTTATACAAAGCTAAAAGAATAGCGGCCCAATAACACAGCTAGCCTTGTGGAACTCCATAAGTTACGTCTATGGCAGAGAATCCGGCATTTTGTAAGGAAACGAATCACGGCTAGTGCACTCTTGAGGTCGCACAGTTTCGGTTCCTTCTGTTACGTCTCGCCTACCTACGACGCGCGGTATAGCCGGCGCGGATGCAACGGACGCCGCGGCTTCGTTCATCGCGGCCGCAACGCCTCCCGCCAAGCGCGTCCAGGCATGTTTCAGTGCCACGTGTCGTCGTGCGTGCGTGTGTGTGTGTGTGCATGTTTTGCCCACGCTTGTCAAAGCGCGGCAGCCGGGGAGAGGAGCTCCTCAACTGGGAGGCGAGGAGGTCTGACCGGCGCCGGCCTGGCGGACGCGCCCGTCACGCCTGAACATGTTCAAGCGTCGCCGTATCGGATGACTCTTCCCAAGCCGTTCCCTCTTGCCCTCGACTCCGTGGGTATAAAGCGAGCTGCCCCGGACGCCAACGAGAGACTTCGATTCCTTCCTTCGAGTAACGTGGTCGCCCTGACCGGCTGCTCTTTTGCGATGCCAGAATAAACAAGTTGTTCTGTTGCCAGTCGACTCATCCTTTGCCGGGACCTTCGGATGTTTCCAGCTTTGCCCCAGGCCGCCAGGCCAACGCTACCCTTGGGGCTTGCAACCCAGATGCAACAACTGGTTGCCAGCGGTGAGATCCCGACAACGGAGGCCAGCAGCGAAGATATGCGGTCAACTGTATGCTGAGCAGCACAACGACCATCCGGGAGCAGTGCAACGAGCCCTGTGTGATGACTGGTTGCCTGCAGCGGAACGACTGCGCTGAATTCGTGGCTGCGAGGTTTGGTGAGTGCGGGACTTTCTTCTTCTGAGTTTTGCCAGGCTTTTGTTAGTGTCAGAAACAGAGCTGGTAATTGTGGTTGTCGTTGCTGCCGGGTTAGTTTGCGGCAAGACAATAGTAGGCAGTAGAGAAAGCAGCATTCGGAGCAGCCATGGATTTGAAGTCGTTGCGCAAACCGAAATTGCTGGAGCTTGCAAGAGAGTTGGGTCTTGATGTCTCAGACAAACTCAGAAAACCAGAACTGCTAAGGGCGATTCTTGAGTTGGAGGCTGAGGATGACGAGCTGTCGGAATGCCTTGAGACCATTGAGGAGAGGGAACAAAAAGAAAAAGACGAGCGCGAACGTAAAGAACAAAAAGAGAAAGAGGAGCGCGAACGTAAAGAGCAAAAAGAGAAAGAAGAGCGCGCTTTGGAAATGAAGCGTCTCGAGGTAGAGATGGAACGCGCTCGTAATGGAAGTCAGGCACACGGTGCAGGAGAACGGGTATCGTTCAAAATGACTGACCTGATGCGGCCGTTTAAGCTTGGAGAGGACATTGGTTTGTTCCTGGTTAACTTTGAGCGAACGTGCGAGAAGCAGGGGTTCTCTCGGGAAACGTGGCCACAGCGCTTGCTCACTTTGTTACCCGGCGAGGCGGCCGACGTAGTCGCTCGCTTGAAGAGAGAGGAGGCAGAGGATTTCGACCAAGTGAAATCGAGTCTGCTAAAAAAGTACAGGCTGTCAGCGGAGGCGTTCCGTCGGAAGTTTCGGGAAAATGAAAAAGGCAGAAATGAGTCATATACAGAGTTTGCCTACAGGCTTATGTCAAACATGCAGGAGTGGCTCAAAGAAGAGAAAGCGTTTGGTGACCACGAGAAAATTCTGCAGTGTTTCGGGCTGGAACAGTTTTATAGTCGGTTACCTGAGAACGTGCGGTACTGGGTCTTGGATAGGCCAGACGTTAGTACAGTGGCTAAAGCCGCCGAGCTAGCCGAGGAGTTTGTGACGCGTCGGGCTCGCGGAGCTAAGGACGGTCAAAAGGGTGAATTTGGCTCCAAGTCTGAGAGGCCGAAGTTCACACCCATGAGAGCAAGGGGGGACACGCGTAGTGCGGATGCGAGTGAAAGCAGTCCGACCGAACGTAAGGAGACGGCGGCAGCCGAAGCCGAACGCAGAAAGCGGTTCGAGAGGAGGCAAGCGCGCGTGTGTTATACGTGCCAGAAGCCGGGTCACTTTTCGGCGCAGTGTCCAGAAACAAAAAGAGAAGTCGTGTGTTTGTCATTATGTAGCACTGACGAGAACATGAAGCTTCTCGAGCCTTACATGCGAGACTTCCTCGTGAACGGGAAAGAGTGCCGAGTGCTTCGTGATTCCGCAGCTACAATGGATGTAGTTCACCCCTCTTACGTAGAACCCGATATGTTCACGGGCGAGTGCGCATGGATCAAGCAAGCCGTGGAAGCTCATAGCGTGTGTCTGCCCGTAGCAAAAGTGCTTATTGAAGGACCTTTCGGAGCACTTGAGACGGAGGCCGTAGTGTCATCTATGCTGCCCCCCCAGTACCCGTACCTATTTTCGAACAGGTCCGATCACCTCCTGCGCGAGAAGGGGCTTTTGTTTGGTGAGGCTAGCGTTCAGGCCTTAACCAGATCGAGAGTTCGGGAGCTCGCTGCAAAGGCGGTAGTTGCGGGGCCGACGTTGTCGAACAATGAGAAAGGGTCGGAGGCGCAGCAAGCTGATATTCCGAGCACGTCAGAACTGGATAAAATTGAGCCTGTAGCGTTGAAGGCACCAGGTACTGGAGAGGAAATGCCCGACAAGGGAAAGTTAGAAGAGCTTCCGGTCGAGCTTCCGGGACTAAGCTCAGTGACGAACAGGGAAGACACTGATCAGGTCATTAGTGACTTAATCATTAAAGCACCGCTGTCGCCTGAGCAGAAAACCGAACTACACCAACTCTTACAAGAGTTTCAAGGTCAGTTCTCTGAGAGGCCTGGTAGGACTTCTGTCCTTACTCATGATATAGAACTTACCTCCCCAGAGCCAGTACGATCCAAGGCGTACCGGGTGTCACCCCGCCAGCGCGATATTATGGAGGCTGAGGTAAAGAAAATGCTACAGCTCGGTGTTATTGAGGCGGGTGAGAGTGATTATACCTCCCCTTTGATTTTAGTTGAGGTACCGGGCAAGGAACCTCGTCCTTGCGTCGACTACCGCAGGCTTAATTCTATCACTAAGGATCAAATTTATCCGATCCCTAACATCGAGGAGCGCCTTGAGAAAGTTAGTAGCGCTCAGTTTATTTCCACCCTAGATCTTGTCAGGGGTTATTGGCAGGTTCCACTTACAGAAGAGGCTAGTAGGTATGCGGCGTTCATTTCACCAATGGGAACATTCCGTCCTAAAGTTTTGAGTTTTGGTTTGAAGAACGCGCCATACTGCTTTTCAAGCCTCATGGACAAAGTGTTGCGGGGACAGGAAGAATTCGCTTTACCGTATTTAGACGACGTAGCGATATTCTCCGCATCCTGGTCTGAGCATATGGCACACTTGCGGGCAGTGCTAACCCGCCTGCGCGAAGCGGGCTTGACAGTCAAGGCTCCCAAGTGCCAATTAGCACAGGCCGAGGTTGTCTACCTCGGTCACGTGATTGGACAGGGTCGTCGCCGCCCCTCTGAAATAAAGGTGGCCGCTGTGCGAGACTTCCCGCAACCGCGCACGAAGACCGATATTCGGTCGTTCTTAGGTGTCGCCGGCTACTATCAGAGGTACATCCCCAGGTACTCCGATATCGCGGCTCCCCTGACGGATGCTCTAAGAAAAACAGAGCCCCAAACAGTCGTCTGGAGCGAGACAAAGGAGAGAGCTTTTAGCGCCCTAAAGAGCGCCCTAACAAGCCAGCCTGTGCTACGATCGCCAGACTATACCAAAGGGTTCGTTGTTCAGTGCGATGCTAGTGAGC
Organism: Amblyomma americanum; assembly: GCA_030143305.2. NCBI lineage: Eukaryota > Metazoa > Arthropoda > Arachnida > Ixodida > Ixodidae > Amblyomma > Amblyomma americanum. Next base: position 18,473 of record JARKHS020008756.1, on the reverse strand, counting down.
GAGGCATGGGCGTTGTACTGTGCCAAAGGGACAATGGAGAAGTGGAACACCCCGTCCTGTATGCTAGTCGTAAGCTGACCTGTCGTGAGCAGGCGTACAGCGCCACCGAGAAAGAGTGTGCGTGTCTCGTGTGGGCCGTTCAGAAATTGTCATGCTACCTAGCCGGCTCGAGGTTTATCATTGAGACGGATCACTGCCCTCTCCAATGGCTGCAGACCATATCTCCCAAAAATGGCCGCCTCCTGCGCTGGAGCCTCGCTTTGCAACAATATTCCTTTGAGGTGCGTTACAAAAAGGGGAGTCTCAACGGTAACGCCGATGGCTTAAGTCGAAGCCCCTAACGTAGGAATCCGCCTCAAAGTTGTTGGTTACTGATGTTTTCTTCCTGAGGCAGGATTTTTAACATATTGCTTTTGTTTAGTGTTTCAAAGTGATTATGTGCTTTCTAGTGCAATTTTCCAATTTGTGGACGCGTTCTGAGTGCTGCTTGACTACTGTAAGGAACTAGGCAGTAGTATAAAAGGGGAAAGAGCCTGGCAGAGCTTAGTGAGGGTTGTCTCGTGCTTGCTGACTGAGCGGTTGCGTTTCGGCGTAGTTCTAACGCTTGCTGGGAACGAGCACAAAAATGGCAACTCTCCCGAAGTGACTTTACAGTGTCCTATGTGATCCTGAACCCGAGAACGAGGCCTTCTCTGTGCGCTGCGCTCAAGCAACGTCGAGGGACGATCGGTTTCGATTACGAGCATCATCGAGCGACATCCCTCTGGACAGCGGATGCAGTCCCCTGACCATCGGGATCTCCTTCTCCCGGCGGGGCGGTCTGTTACGTCTCGCCTACCTACGACGCGCGGTATAGCCGGCGCGGATGCAACGGACGCCGCGGCTTCGTTCATCGCGGCCGCAACGCCTCCCGCCAAGCGCGTCCAGGCATGTTTCAGTGCCACGTGTCGTCGTGCGTGCGTGTGTGTGTGTGTGCATGTTTTGCCCACGCTTGTCAAAGCGCGGCAGCCGGGGAGAGGAGCTCCTCAACTGGGAGGCGAGGAGGTCTGACCGGCGCCGGCCTGGCGGACGCGCCCGTCACGCCTGAACATGTTCAAGCGTCGCCGTATCGGATGACTCTTCCCAAGCCGTTCCCTCTTGCCCTCGACTCCGTGGGTATAAAGCGAGCTGCCCCGGACGCCAACGAGAGACTTCGATTTCTTCCTGCGAGTAACGTGGTCGCCCTGACCGGCTGCTCTTTTGCGATGCCAGAATAAACAAGTTGTTCTGTTGCCAGTCGACTCATCCTTTGCCGGGACCTTCGGATGTTTCCAGCTTTGCCCCAGGCCGCCAGGCCAACGCTACCCTTGGGGCTTGCAACCCAAATGCAACACTTCCCTCTGTGATCTTATAATGCGTTTTGCAGAATCGCTGACGACATTGGCATTTTTTGAAATCGCCAGAACTGATATAGATATTACTTACAATTAGGTACAAAACTCCACACAGATTAGGAGCCACACAGCGAGTCCGTGATTTGTACAAAAGTCGTTCTAGGTAACATTTTTGTGGTTTTTCTCGCTTCAGCGTATGCTTTAATAGGTTTTGTTCTTGCAGTTCGTGGTTTTTTCTTTGGTGGTACTTTATTCGCAGGATTTAAAAGTGTTGTCATTGAACAAGGTAATGTGGTTTTTTCGGGTCATTCTGGTGCGCGCCTTTGTCAAGATTAAGTGACTAGCATAAACGTAATATTGATTGGTAGTAGTTAAACTATTCCGATTATCTAACCAGAATGTCGGGTTACACGTCTCCGCTATAGTCTAATGAACAACCTTAAGAAATATGCTACGCCATGTAGAGAACTCTCCTAACTCAAAACGGTAAATTTAAAAATTTCAGTCAATTTAGGTGCAGCGCTCTGCGTTGCTTGTTTACTAGCTTCAAGATGCGTGTAAGATTTCCGCGGGGTACTCCAAGAATAGGCAACCGGAGCGATTGCGAGAGGAGGCAAGACAAGTTTTCTCTCTTCATGCATGGTATGTCCTATTATTTACACGTAGATTTGCTATTGTCATTTAAAAAAGCGAGGTAGTAACCACTTGGAGTGTTCAGTGCATAATTTGGCCGGAATTAATATTTTGAATCGATTACAAAAAATTAAGGGATAGTTTTTCCGTCATATATTTACACCAACCACACGCGGTTTCTTCTTAACAAAACTGCATTGTACACTTGAATGTATGTATCTGAGCATTTACACTATGGTGTGTTTCTTGAACAATGTCTCGCCATTGCATCAGAAAAACTGGAGAGGGCACTTAAGCTTCGCATTAAGGGTAGGGTGCCACAGAGATAATGGCTTAATGCCCATATATGCGGGATTGGTCATTTTCTACCTTACATTCATAAATAGCAGCTGTTGGATAGCAGCTGGCGCAGTGATTCAGCGGTTAATAAGTGTGCCACGTGTCTGTGTGCGACCTTTGTGACCCATGCTCCACTTTCCGAGGCCCTTCTTGCGCCCAACCATTCAATTAAACGCGGCCTACCACGGTGGGATTTTTGCTCACAAAGAATCGGGAATATTGCGACGACGCCACAAAGTCACGTTAATTGGGGCCCGCATGCACATTTGAGGGGCCTTTAGGTGGCCTACCAAGTTGGTTGTCCGGAAATTTTTCGTGTGATTTTACGTTCATGTTCAACGAAGATAAGACCGAAAACGGACGCCGACGACGATCTCAGATTTTGTACGGCCTGATTTTCTTAATTCTCTCGCCATAATGTACGATTTGTATACCTATGATTGATTTTTAAGGTGATAATATTGTGTTGATTTCCCGCGTTAAGTGTATTTTCCAAGCACGTCTTCCAGTCTAGCATCGACTTTGTCTTGAAAGTACATACTTGAATGTACTACACAATCCCTCGCCTTTAAAAAGTGTACATTTTGTATACCGTCGTTTCCTCAAACAGCCTGAATTTTTCTCTAGGAGTTGAAGGTAAAAACTCCGTGCTTCTTGAGTTTTGAGATTCTCTTCTCCTCTTTATCCTCCAGGTTTCTCTGCATTCCTCTTCACAATATTCAAGGCCACAAGACCCAAGGCAGTTAATTTAAACCAACCAAACAGTTTTCTCGATATTTCACAGCCATGTAGCTTGCGAATCCACTCACACATTATTTATCCTCTCCGTGTTGAATGCAACCTTCAAAATGCGAACCGTTTGCACGCTTGAAGCCACACTCTCGGCACGTATTCGGCCCTTCTCACGTGCAACTGCTCGGAAATATTTGTTAATAAAAATAACATGCGGAACTGCTAGAACGAAACGGCCTCCCACGACCGTTCCGCTGCAACGGCCCATCGGGAGGCAACAGGTATCGATGCCAGTAGCGTTGGGTGGTTTGGGTCATTTTTTTAAGGTTATGAAACTAAATTCCATCACCACGCAAGCGCATTTCTTGTCAATGCACCGCGTCGGTCCAGTTTGCAGGCCACAGAGTCTGCTTTGGAGCGTTGTAGTCGCGCAGTTATGAAACCCCTGAAGACCAATATCTCTACAGAGAAAATGAGGATCATTTTCATATCTGACACCCTTGATAGCCTTATTAATATCATAAGTGGCAGGATATAAAGGGTGAAAAGCAAACTCTGTGGCCAGGAATCTTTTGACCAACCTTGTACCATTTGTTACAATTGTTTTTTTTGGGGGGGGGGGGGAAGGAAATGGCGCAGTATCTGTCTCATATATCGTTGGACACCTGAACCACGCCGTAAGAGAAGGAATAAAGCTTCAGATTTGGCACGAGCCAAATCTGAAGCTATGTAGTCAGTCACAAGAGGGAATATTCTGCGACAGTTGTAATACGACGCCTTTACAAATTATGCTCCCGATTCCTGCAACTAACGATCACTATCAAAACTGACCTGGAATTGTTTTTATCTTTATATGACAACGATATTTTCCCAGCTGAAACTATCAGGAATGACAGAAGTCTCCGAGGTAGGCAGTTGGTCAACGGAGCGATTCCGTTCGCGGCCGCCGCATTTTGATAGCGACAGAATACAAAAACACACGTGGGATTTGAAAAGTCAGCGCACAGTAAAGAGACCCAGGTGTTCTAAATTAATCCGGAGGTCACCACTGCAGCGTCCCTTATAACCCATGTTTCGCTCGGGCCGCTTAACTCCGCACTTCACGATTTATATTTTCTTACTCAGGTCATTCTTAAATGTTACAAAACGAGATGGCTTTAAAAGCGGATATGCTCGCTACGTAACTTGACGAGGAGGCTTCTAGGAAAGAACAAAACTCCACCTCAGAATTTTTTTCTCGAACCCACACAATACGAAAAACGAAAGCGCGTAATGGCAGCAAAACTAGACGGAATAGAAACTGCAAAGAACGCCGACGAGGCTTCATCTAGGGTTGTGTAGTATTTACTCGAGTTCGAACCCTGAAGTCTATCGAAGGGCATGACCAGAAATCATCCGAACGCGATTCCTTCATGGGCGACCCTACTTGCTTAGAACTAGGTGAACCAGAGCTGCAGTCAGATAAACATGGTAAGGGTTAGGAGGAAGCCTTTCGTTCGTCAACCTCCATCTCTCGCATTACAAAAACGTGCCCCCTACCACTCCAAAGTAAAAACGGAAACACACACGGGCACGAATCCGCATTCCTGTAGTCCTGCAGTTGTTGGTGAGTATGGCATAGAATGCGTATTCACGGACATCGCTGGTTTTTGCATGTAGAAAAACACTAAGACTTAAATTCAGGCTGTGAAAAATTAAATGGTGATAGTGAGCTGCTGCTGGTGTTTGGAAGGCTGCAGAATTAACAACTCTGCGCAGTAATGCATCAATTAATGAGTTTCTATCATTACTGCGGCAGAAACACCGGAGCCAGAATTGTTCACGTGGCCTGCTGAGTGGCAGCGTTTGCAAATTAAAGGGTGTTTAAGTGAATTGTAAACATTTGAAGTTTCAGACTGCTGCGCTGTATTTTATGATCAAGCGGAACACTTGATTAATTACTTGCATGTAAAACAACATGGAAAGCTTATGAACTAATAGAAGCGACACATATGCAGGGTATTCAAACAAACAATCTTGCTGTACGCAACACGAGAAACAATAGACAAGATGGGCCTTTCAAACTATTATTTTGAAAACACTGAAAAGGTAATTGAAACAAAAAAGTACGAAAAATATCTCTTGAAAGGAGCTTCGATTTCTATATAAAAGGATACAATGTGGTTATATTCATTTAAAGTTTAAGAGAGAGGCTTTGGCGTTTTTTTTCTCCCAGGAGTACAATTTGTGCAGCAATGTACTGCCGCGAATGCGTCTAATGGTCGATTGTAGATGTTCAATGCCGCTGGCACACCGCTGTGCGGCGGGACACGACCAGATTTATCTCAAATACTGGCAGCCATGCGAACTTGCATTTAGGTTCAAGATTGCAGTCATAGAAAAAGAAATTTTGCATCAGTGACTTTGCGCACCGGATCTCTGAAGTAATTCCTTAACTTTAAATTACGCGTGGGCGACAACGACCACGATTCTGTTCTTCGATGACAGCCGAGCGCGTTTTTGGTATCAAAGCTGCCGATGTCTTCAGTTTTGTGTGTGCGCAAGTAGCCCAAACAAAGATATTGTCGCAGAACCGCTTCAGTCTCCTCGTCCTTCTTGACGGCGTTGTCACCAATACGTGGAATTACAAAACTCTGTATGCAGCGCCCTCGAGGCTTTCTCTTAAATTACATTCTACTCCTAGCAGTGATGTCTGTATTTATTGGTGAATTCATCGACCCTCCGATCCCAAACGACGCCTGATCTTGTCATACGCAGAGATTTTTCCAAATTCGCTCATATTCTTATCCTGATTAAACAATTAGCATCGTCTTCTGCATCATCGACAAAAATTTTGACTTCACAATTCTTCAGGTAATTATGCAACATAGGTTTGGGATTTCGCTGCTAACATTTTACACTACTAAGCCACAATGTAAGAAATTTTTTTTACTTACCTTTGTATTTTTATGTCGAGGAGTTCTGCTGTATGAAACTAAAGATTTGGCTTTCTTTAGACTTGGATATATCATTGTCGGTAAAGAATATTTTGTACTAAAATAACGCAAGGCCAACTGAAGGGGTCAAAAAAACTAGGATAAGCCGAAATTTAACACAATAAGAAAAAAACGGTTCTTGTTAAGCCCAACCTGACCTTATAGCACCATCTTCGCAGCTATCCTGGTTCTCACCGTGGACTGCAAAAGCCTGCAAGAACGCAGCGGTAAGCATATGGCGTTCTTCCACAGTGTTCGCGCTACTCAGGAGTGCATTATAATAATGGATCCTTTTAATTTATGACATGTTCGCTTGTCACGTCATTGATTTTACTAAGCCTATTCACGGCTGAAAATATTTGAACGTACTTTATTTTTGTGGCAACCAGTAAGGCACTGATAAATATAAGGACATCTGCAGCGCACAAAAAAAAAACATTTTCGCTGAGTACACATTATAGCGGCCCTGTCGATAGACTGGAAGTCGTCCAGAATAATCATCAACTTCTACAGATGATTGTGGACCGTGCTTATAATCAGCTGGAATGGAGTATTTGAGGAGTCGCTTGTGATTTCACCTATCACAAGCCACACTGCTGCCATATTAATTACGGACATGTTTACGTCACTTTTGATTATATGCTTCCGTATTTATGCGTTACTCAAGTCGTATCTAAAGATCGTTGACAGATCAGTAGGTAAAGCATTGTTTGAGGCTAGGTGCTTCAGCAACGGAAGCAGCCCCCTCCAATCCTTTTCGTTGACCAAGCATTCCAATGCCGCAAAGACACAGCCCCGAATGCGCCAATTGTGAGCAATTGTTTTCGAAATACGCGTGCATGATAATTAGAGTTTAAATATACTTCTTATCTGCCTTCGATGAGATAATAATTCTGAGTATACCACGTGTCGTGCAAGTGATGCGTGTCAGATGTGCACTCTCAGCCATAGGGGGCATAGCCTGGGCCAGACTGTGCATCGTGCTTCACGTATTATAGAGGCTAACCTCCATACCCGTATAGCTGCCCTGCTGGCTTGGTTGTCTGCATCTCCTGCACTAGAAAGAAACTTGTTTTGCGCGTGCTCGTGCTCTCTACGCTTGCGCCTGGACGCCGTTGCAGAGAAGCGGGCATGCTCCCGTGCTTTCTTCTCGCGCACGGACGTCATTGTTCAAGTTTCTTTGCGCGCGCTCGAGGGCTAAATTTAGAGAAATAAGAGGTCGTGTGGTCGCCTTAAAGCAAACAACGCTTAAACACACTGTTCTCGTCAAGCCTACTTTTATGTCGACAGTGAATAACCACGGGGTTTAAGACGTGAAAAATGTAATTATGTGCTTCCTTTCAATGCAACTGCGACATGAAGGCGCCTCCTGTGTTCTTTGTTTGATATATTTAATCTGTACCTGCTCAGCCGTTGCTTCCGCTAGGGGTGCAGGCAAGACCTTTAAGTTACCTTTAGTCTGAAAGCACTACATCACGATGTATAACCGGCTCACCGATTTTGCGCGAAGCTTGACCTTGTGCGAAGCCTGACGTTGGCAAAACCTAGCATACCAACAGCACATGCAGAAATAAAATAAATATCGCCGCAACTGGGGGTTTCGAACCCTCGGTGACGCGAACAGATCAGCTTCACTGGCCACTGCACGGGGGCCCTATGCTGTCGGCGCAGCGCATCCCTCACTGTTTTTGTTGTTGCTTCTGAAGCAATATCATACACTGCCGCGCTGTGGGCATTGCACATTGTAGTCGTCATCAACTTTAACCTGCGGCGCGGAGAGATCAGATCTGCTTAACCTCGCCCAGAGCTTAACATGAAACTCATATCGTCGCCAGACTGCTGCGAATCCAGGAAAGCAAAACCAAGAGTCAGCCAGGCAAAACACAAAACACAAGCTTTCGCACATCTACTACTTGCAGCTACGTTAAAGCATTACCGCCTTCATATATTTACCCTTTTTTTCGCATTACGGCGATACTTCTGTGCTTTGGGCCTAGTTAGGCTACTGACCCCAAGGTGGCGGGTCGAACATCGCCCCATTTCGACTTGGACGAAATGCCGAAAACGCATCTCCCGATGACTGTTCGCCTTAATGAATCTCAGGCGGTTGAAATCAGAGAACTTTAGCACGGGCGCACAGTTGGTACCACCAAGATAGTAAAGCATTGCCGTTCCAGCCATTGGCGTACTTTCCTAGTCGCTATATACTGTACTACAGTGGTAGGCACGGTAAAATAGCCTATTTACCACCCAAATATCTAAAAAAATTCTGTTAATCCCGAAGGCTCCAATACGGCTTTTCCTGCACTCTACGTATAGCATTGGGGCGTTAAACTCACCAACCACCACCCAATAGCTTTGATGCGCTTCGATGGGGCACAGAGCGCTGTTGTGCGGCAGTTCGGGATTTACATTCTATGCCGAGCAGCATTGCTATGGCATTTGTTGATCACGAGGCTAGTTCACGCACAGAAGCCATCTTCGTCGTCGTAGTTGTAGACGCTGCCAGTTTACACTGTGTAGGCCGGGGAGGTGCACACGTATATACTGAGGGCATGCCGACCCGCTGCCTCATTCGGCTGCAGGCGACTGATCATTAGCATCATTTTTAGGCATTACTGCAGCGCCTGATACTGCGCTGTTGCTTCGCCCGCATTAAAAGATTTCTGCCACGCGCCTGTAAACAAATGCACACGCAAGACGCTTTCCCTCCTTTAGGCAATGACGGCGCCGCTTCAGTCATGGCTAAAAGTACCCGCCGATGAACATAATCAGACCATGGTGCAGCCGTCCGACGTCTGCTAGCGGCGATGCGGCCGAGCAGACAATGGCCCAACGAGCGCGAGCAATACGCAGAGAAAGCGCGCGCAGCACACGAACAATGTCAATAATAGCTTCGCGGCGGCGGCGTGGACGATCAACGCCTCATAATCTGAAGCTAGGAGAGAAACGCAGCGGTGTCGTCGCTCAGCCAAACATTAGCTCGTGTTCCCTATCAGAGTCGGTCGCGTCTACGCCCCTGGGGAGTGTGACAAAACAAGATATTTTTAGTGCGCTATAGCACTAGAGCTTTCACTCAGCCGCCCATCCTTTGTCTCTTCGGGCACTCCGTGTGAGCAGGTTCTCTTCTCTTCGAAATGAATTGCGCTAGCACAAGAGCCCATGCTCGCCGATTTCGCTGGCGTCGAACCGGTCCTTTTGGGACCTTGAAGGGACCTGGCAGGAGACCACCCAGGTGACATAACCGTGTGACGTCATCGCAACCTGCCAACCGGAATGTGGGCAAACTTGCTACCATGGCAGGCGTCAGTTCAATTAATGATTTGTTGCTAGAGTTTCCTCGGGAAAAGCAACCTTTGTATCAATGCTTCACCGGTGACAGCGCCTACCATCGCAGGTAAGTGGCGCATCGTTAACCGCTGCACCACTCCTTCGGGATTAGTATGAGAATTGCTAAGTATCTATGAATGTAAGGTAGAGAATCACCAATGAGAGAAAGTGAAAACCGAAATGCTAGTTCACATAATTCCAATCTTGCTTAACCACGTAAAATCGTCTGCCAATGATTATTATTCTGTTTTCGGGGATTTCCGATACGGATAGATAAAAGCACAGCTTCATGCGGAAATATACGCTAGTAGAGATAGTGAAAACCTACAAGCAACCCCGGTGATTCACAAGGATTCTCAATAAAGAATCTAACAACAATTATTACAAAATTGCGTTACTGGAAAATGACAAGAGTTCATATCATATTGTGTAATTTCCAGTGTCTGATGTTTGCGTTGTTTGGCTCAAAAAGGCTTAGTTTTTTGTGCGAATCTCAATGCTAAAAAACGACCCAGAAAAAAGTTACCTCAAAGAAGTCGCAGCAGCTGAAACTACAGGTACCTAATGCCTAATCTAATTTCTGTTTTTATAGTCTGCTAGTTAGTATCTCTTGGGATCACTCGAATTTTCTCATGGCGGGACACTGGAAATCTATCCCATTATCTCTCTACACAAAACTGCGGGCAACTAATACAAGCTAAGTACTGCGCATTAGCGTGCTGACAGTTGCTAGCTTAGATCCGTCCCATTTGACATGTGTTTATTACTAGTGGCAATAATCGTCTTCGCAGGAACCAAATACATGGAGGCTGCGGAACTAGCTACCCTGCGTGAGTACCCGCCCCATGGAAACAGCCGCGTCAGCCTCTAACTACTAGGTCAAATCTTTATTGACAGCAAATTAAGCCTTAGCGCGCGTTTCTCATCAGCGAATGGTGACACGAATCGGTTGGGCTGAGAGAGCATTGGCTGAGGCTAAATTTTCGTTGTGAGCGTTTCAGTAAATGCGACGAATCTAGTAGGAGGAAGAGTATTTTGCTTTCTTTATTTTTCGTATATAGGCTCCAGCATGGCTGTAGGTAACAGGTAACATCCTGTTAGTGGGTAACAGGAAAGAGTGCTCCATAGAATCTAGTGCTAAGCAGGAACAAAAAAACACATATAGAAACTAGTAAAGAGGAATAAAAAAATAAAAAAATGATGTTAGTCTAGGCAAGAAAAATTGCACGGAATGAGCACACAGTCGAAGTTTCATGCACTGCAACATAAGATAATATGTTTAATATGTGTTAGGCCAAAATATCTGCGTGTATTTTCAAATGCTTTCGACGAAAGATAAGTCCAATATCACAAAACAACTTTTTGAGATATTATTGAAATCCGATCCTAATTCAGAGTATACTTGAGAAGAGCCATGAATCAAATTAAATTGACAGACACGGGAAATGAAGGACATGAGGTAAAAAACATAGATTTTGTCAGGAAATGTGATATAATGAGATGTCGTTTCCCAAGCAAAGAACTTGGCAATTTTGGTTTCCATTTCGCTTTTTGAACGGTATCAGTGAGTATAAATTAGGAAAATGAAAATTTTTGTTAAGAAAGTAGGAAGGTCCTTCCTTGTGATCATGTACACGTCTGGACTTCTGCACAAGTGCGTCAGTAGAGCAAATGGAACACGGCGACTCCGCGAAGTTGTATTTCCTGATAATCATCAAGTACCTACGTTTCCTTCCCCGTCTGTTGCGCATCACTTCAGTGTAGGTGAAGAGGGAAGGGGAAGCGCACTGAAATTGTGGGGCACTTTCGTTTAAGGCGTCGCATGCCTATTACAGTGCAGTTGCTAGGATTCATTTATCTACATGTACACGAAGAGAAAATTGATGATTCACTCTCGCTGAGATTATCAGCGAGAATAAGAAGAAACAGACCGCGCTTTATTTAAACAGCAGCTTTACCTGAAAAAACTAATTATGTGTACTGAAAGTTTTCAGTGAGATGCATGCTTGAAATTGTGCTATCGGCGAATATGCAGGAGGCTTCGTAAGCTTTCAGAAAAAAGTTTAAGTCAGAAACACAGTGAAATACATACCTTTTTTTGTCTCCTCCCCGTCGTTCATATCTAGCCACCGAAGGTCGTCAGTGCCATGACCGTTTCTACTACGACGGTGCTGGGGTAAGTGATAACTCGAGAAACGACTAATTCGGAGGCAATTCAAGCATCGTTCAAAGTTTTCATGCAACATCTCCTGTCTAATTCCCGGGAGCGCGTTTCATATTATTGTTGGGCGCACTGCGGATTACGTTAAAATCACCCGCCCAAGCAAAGAGTGCATGCTTTAAGCAAATATTGTATTTGTATAACTTGTTATAGTGTACACTGAAAGAAGAAACATAATTTTTCTACTAAACAATATGTAGAAGAGACCTCTTGTAAAGTTTTTTTTTAACCTACTGTTTTTCCTGGTACCGCTGTGGACTGTCGTCTGTGCCAAGATATTCACCTTCCGCATTCCTTCATGCGTACGTTTTTGTCTACGGTCTTTCCGTACATTGCAGTTGAACCTTTATTTCTGATTCCGAAAGAAGTTGCAAGAATATACTGCGAGAGGCCCCAACGTACTAGACTGCAGGTGGGACTTCCCATGAGAATAAATTTTGATACAAAACTACTCACAAAACGGAAGCTACAAAGAATATCAATCAGCATGAATTATATTGCAAAGCAATACAGACAACATTTAAGGAGGTACAAAGTGTAAAGTGCAATACCTACAGATTTAAATACAAAGAAACAATACAGAATAAAATACAATTACACACTAAAAGATACCGTGATACATTAGATAACACTTCTGAAATGAAAATTATATATTAAAAAGGAAAATATTTATTTTGCACTGAAACAAAGAAAGTATACTAGTTTGCTTGATATCTGAATTGAAGGAATCCCGAAATGATGGGTTAGCAAATTGAAGGCATTGTTTTCTGTACTTAGTTCTGACGTTAGGTAGTAGAAAGTTATAAAGCAGCGTGAACCGTGTGATATTGTTGTTTCTGATCAAGTCGGGAGGGAAGGTGCTTAGCGTGAGTTTGCAATGAAAAAGCTTAAAAACAGAATACTGGTATTACAAAATGACAGATATGGGTAGAACCTTTACATCCATGAAAAAACTGCGAAAGGGAGATGTTCGAGAAAAAGTTTATGATGCCTATGGCTTGCTTTTGGTGTTTTATTAATGGCCATAGATGAATATGATTAGCGTTACTTCAGGATAAGCCTCAGTGGTTATGGCACTCGGCTGCTGACCAGAAAGACGCGGGTTCGATCCCGGCTGCGGCAGATGTCTTACGATGAAGGCGAAATTCTAGAGGCTCGTGTACTGTGCGATGTCAGTGCACTTAAAGAACCCCAGGTGGTCGAAACTTCCAGAGCCCTTAACTACAGCGTCCCTCATAGCCTGAGTCGCTTTGGGACGTTAAACCCCCATAAACCCCAGGATCATAGGCCATAGTTTAAATTTAAGTGGCTTTGAACGAATGACTACTAAACGATTAGGAATGTACGGATAGTGAAACAACTGTTAATGGAATGCGGGCCCCTTAATGGAAAGAAACTTTTACGAAGACTCCATGAAGTATTAAACTCCACCTCCTTTGGTGTCAGTAGTGTAGAGATTCGCCTATATATATATATATATATATATATATATAAATATATATATATATATATATATTATATATATATATATATATATATATATATATATATATATATATATATATATATATATATATATATATTGTAGGGGTGTGTTTATTCGGTGAACCCAGATGATTCCAGCCGCTCAGGGGAGACTCGCAGCGAAGCGTCAGGCGTGGCGAAAGAGCAAGGCAGCGAACAACTTCTTCGTCCTTGAGAGCGGCAGCACGCGACGCATGTCAGTGGTTATATCGATGAAGATTACCACACTACAGTTTCCCCCCCGGGCAGAGAAGGAGCCATCCTGGCGACTCATGGTGCCGAAAGGACAGACGGATCGTAGTAGGGCTTGATTCGGTCCACATGAACTATTTCGCGTCCACGGCGACGCAAGTCCGCAGATGGCGTAACGGGCTCAACTACGTAGTTCACAGGAGATGTTTGTTGAAGCACTCGGTATGGACCGTGATACCGAGCAAGAAGCTTCTTTGACAGGCCGGCGGTTGTGGCAGGAACCCAGAGCCACACCAGGGAGTTGGGCGCATATGAAGGCGCCTCACCAGTGTCACGATGGTGTTTTTGTTGCCATTGATTTTCCTTTGTGAGCGAACGAGCGAGCTGACGGCATTCTTCTGCATACCGGGCGGCGTCCGAGAGTGGCGTCGATTCAGAAACATCAGGGCGGTAGGGAAAAAGCGCGTCCATTGTGCAGGTTGGCTCGCGCCCGTAAAGAAGAAAAAAGGGAGAGAATCCAGTGGTGGTCTGTATCGCAGTGTTGTACGCGTAGGTTACGAAGGGAAGAACGTGGTCCCAGTTGGAATGAGCGTCGTTGACGTACATGGCCAGCATGTCACTCAGAGTACGGTTGAAGCGTTCTGTCAGGCCATTCGTCTGAGGGTGGTAAGAAGTAGCGGTGCGATGAATGATGCGACATTCTTTCAGTAGGGCCTCGAGAGCGTCGCACAAGAAAACGCGTCCGCGGTCACTGAGCAGTTCCTTCGGAGTCCCGTGGCGAAGAATCAAGTTGTTGAGAATGAACAAAGCAACGTCTCTTGCAGAGGCAGAGGGTAACGGTGATGTTTCAGTGTAGCGAGTCAGATGGTCTACTGCCACAATAATCCACCGGTTTCCAGCAGGAGTAGTCGGAAGAGGGCCATAGAGATCTATGCCAACGCGGTCAAACGGACGAGCAGGGCAGGGTAACGGCTGCAACGAAACAGAGGACTTCTGAGGAGTTTTTCGGCGTTGACAAGATTCGCAAGCGCGCACGAAATGTCTTACGAAGCGGTACATTCCACGCCAGTAAAATCGCAGACGTAGGCGTGTGTAGGTTTTCAATACGCCACCGTGAGCACATTGTGGGTCACCATGGTACGCAGCACAAATGTCGGCGCGGAGATGACGCGGGATGACTAGAAGCCACTTCCGTCCATCAAGCAAATAATTGCGGCGATAGAGAAGACCGTCACGAATGGAGAAGTGGTGTGCTTGGCGGACGAGCGCTTTGGAGGAATGACCGGGAGTAGGACTTGAGAGAAAATTCAAAAGTGCATTGATCCAGGGGTCATTCCGCTGCTCGGTAGCCATGTCGATAGTTGTAAGAGTCGACATATCGTAGGCACAGACGTGGTCAGACGAATTATCTCTAGGCAATGGCGAGCGGGAAAGAGCATCCGCGTCCGTATGCTTCAGCCCTGATCGATAAATGACATGAATGTCAAACTCCTGGAGACGAAGAGCCCAGCGAGCAAGGCGACCGGATGGGTCTTTCAGAGAGGCAAGCCAGCACAAAGCGTGGTGATCGGTCACAACGTAAAACGGTCGACCATACACATAAGGACGAAATTTTCCGATAGCCCAAATAATGGCCAAACATTCCCTTTCTGTGACTGAATAATTAGATTCTGCCTTTGTCAATGTTCGGCTGGCGTATGCCACAACATACTCGCTGTAACCAGGCTTACGTTGGGTAAGGACGGCACCAAGCCCAATACCGCTGGCATCAGTGTGGATCTCCGTAGGCGCAGCCGGATCAAAGTGGCGTAGAATGGGCGGCGAAACCAAAAGGCGGCGTAAAGTGTCAAAGGCTTTATCGCAGGCTGGAGTCCAGGCGGAAAGGTCGGAGCTGCCGGCAAGGAGCTGGGTCAGAGGAGCGATGATAGAGGCGAAGTTCAAGATGAAACGTCGAAAGTAGGAGCAGAGGCCGATAAAGCTCCGAAGCTGCTTCAGGGAGGTTGGCTTCGGGAACTCTGCAACTGCGCGAAGTTTGGTGGGGTCGGGAAGAATGCCGTCCTTAGAAACTACGTGGCCTAAAATTGTGAGTTTTCGAGCGGCAAAGTGGCACTTCTTCAAATTCAACTGAAGCCCAGCGCCGGCGAGACACGTGAGGACATCCTTTAGGCGGAGAAGGTGAGAAGAAAAGTCGGCAGAAAAAACTACGATGTCGTCCAGATAACAAAGACAGGTCTGCCACTTGAGTCCACGAAGAACAGTGTCCATCAGGCGCTCGAAAGTAGCCGGGGCATTGCAGAGGCCAAAGGGCATAACGTTGAACTCGTATAATCCATCCGGTGTTATAAAGGCAGTTTTCGAGCGGTCATTATCAGCCATCGGTACCTGCCAGTAGCCGGAGCGCAAATCCAAAGAGGAGAAATACTCGGCTCCCTGTAAACAGTCCAAGGCGTCGTCGATTCGCGGCAAAGGATAGACATCTTTGCGCGTGATTTTGTTAAGCCTACGGTAATCGACGCAAAACCGGATGGAACCATCTTTCTTGGTGACCAAAACAACCGGAGAAGCCCATGGACTGTTAGATGGCTGTATGACGCCCCGGCGAAGCATGTCGTCCACGTTGTCAGCAATGACTTGGCGCTCAGAGGCCGACACGCGATAAGGACGCTGTCGTAAAGGTGCGTTTGTACCAGTGTCGATTGCGTGCGTAACGACAGACGTGCGACCCAGAGCAGTGTGAGGAAGGTCGAAGGCAGAAGTGAAGTTCTGTAGAAGAGCAGCGAGTTGATCGCGTTGTGCGGGTGGGAGATCTGCGTCAATAGCTTGTTGAAGAACATCGGGTGGTGTCGAAGCGGTCGCTGTATCGCAAGAGCTGAGCACATTAACGTCTAATGAAGTAGGCGTTGCAGGAAGAGTATTTACAAGCGCGGGATCAAGTTCTTCAATACGACCGAGACACTCGCCGCGTAGCAGGACGGACGGGCACGAAAATGGATTTGAGACGTACATTGCACTAAGGCCATCTTCGATCTTGAGGACCGCAAATGGAAGCAGGAGGCAGGGATGGCGTGAAGCGGCGTCGGAAGGTGTGAAGAAGACAGTCGAACTAATAACGCTTTCACAGGAGAGTGGAACGAGGGCAGCAGAAAATGGAGGAATGTCTGTGTCACTGGCGACGAGGAGTTTTGCAGGCCGGGTAGGGACGTCACACAAGACGGTATCACAAAGAGGTAAAAAGGAAACTTCCGCGCGGGCGCAGTCAATAACGGCATGATGAGTGGAAAGGAAATCGTAGCCCAGGATGATGTCGTGTGAGCAGCGAGACAGTACAATAAACTCGATGGTGTATAAGACGTCTTCGATGAGAACACGGGCCGTGCACGCCGCTGAGGGATGAATGCGCTGTGATGAGGCGGTGCGAAGCGAAAAGTCGGAAAGTGCGGTGGTCACCTTACGAAGACGACGGCAAAGAGCTTCACTGATGACTGATACGGCAGCGCCCGTGTCGACTAGAGCGAGTACTGCGACGCCGTCGACAAACACTTGAATTACGTTAGTGGGAGAACACCGAGGACTTGAAGAGTTCGAACCAAGCGCAGTTCTTGCCCCGGGAACTGCGACTGTTAGTTTCCCTCAACGGTGCCGGTAGAACGTCGGAGTGGGGACGGGGAACGGCGACGAGGGGAAGGTGATCGGCGAGCTGTGTACGTTTGATTGTCACGAGATACAAATTCGGAACTGGGCGGATTTCTCGGCGAGGGCTGGTCTGTATTGTAGGAGTAGTTCCATAGTTCAGGTCGAGAAGGTGGAAGGCGTTGGCGGCAAAGGCGTGCGACATGGCCCGGCAGCCCGCAAGAGTAGCAGATTGGTCGGTTGTCCGCGGTACGCCAAGGGTTCGTAGGGCGTTGGCGTACCCTTGGAATAGGGACATGGAATGCAGACCCAGGCAAAGGCGAAGGAAGGTTGGAAGGAGCGGCCTGGTAGGAAAGAGATGCTGATGGCATGAGCGGCCTGGCCGCAACTTGGGCGTAAGTCAGTGGTGCCGTTACTTGCGCTGGCACGGGGCTGGGCGGCAGCACAGGGCTGGGCGGGAGCATGGAGCTGGGAGGAAGAACGTCAGCGATGTGATCTTGAACGGCACGCCGTATGGTAGGGGCCAAAGACGGAGCCATGTCAGGAACAAGGCGGCCACTATCCTGTAACTGAGGGACCAGCGATAGCTGGCGGGCGACCTCTTCTCGAACGAAGGCTTTGATTTGCTGAAGTAAAGGGCTGTCCTCTGATGGGGTAGAACCGCCCAGCGCAAGTGTAGAGATGGCGTCGTCTCTAACACCGGACCGCCGGGTAGAAGCGCGCTTCTTACGAAGCACGTCGTAGCTCTGGCAAAGCTTGATCACGTCACTCACCGTGGCAGGATTTTTTACCCAGAGCATTTGGCACGCGTCGTCAGAGATGCCTTTCATGATGTTCTCGATCTTATCCGCTTCAGTCATTAGCGGATCGACACGCTTGCATAGGTCCACGATGTCCTCTATATAACTAGTGAACGACTCATCGACTTGCTGAGTGCGCTCACGCAAGCGTTGTTCTGCCCGGAGCTTGCGAACTGCAGGGCGGCCGAACACTTCTGCAAAATTCTTTTTAAATGCAGACCAAGATGGCAGGTCTGCCTCATGGTTGCGAAACCAGAGGTTCGCCACGTCAGTCAGATAAAAGATTACATTGCTTAGCTTGATAGCGTCGTCCCATCTGTTGTAGCTACTAACGCGCTCATATGCCGCCAACCAATCGTCGACGTCCTGGTCGGCTGTGCCACTGAAGAAGCACGGATCACGCTGCCGTAGAGCTCCAGAACACAGCACGGTGGTTGGGAGGGGCGACGATGTCGTGGCAGTGTCATCCGGCATGCTGGAAGCAGAGGGTAACGTGCGGCTTCTTAGTTCCAGGGTGGACGGGAACGTACCCAGCAGCACCTGCACCAATTGTAGGGGTGTGTTTATTCGGTGAACCCAGATGATTCCAGCCGCTCAGGGGAGACTCGCAGCGAAGCGTCAGGCGTGGCGAAAGAGCAAGGCAGCGAACAACTTCTTCGTCCTTGAGAGCGGCAGCACGCGACGCATGTCAGTGGTTATATCGATGAAGATTACCACACTACAA
>JARKHS020008755.1:0-42509 GCA_030143305.2 Amblyomma americanum | reverse complement strand
GCAGCGACGAACAGGCCAAACCAGGCGCCTATTGGGGGGTTTCACTAATTTCCGGGGAGCCGAGGGCTAGAACGTTAGGGAAGGAGTGGGCTACGTTAACGAGCACATGTGTAAGAACTTACTCAGGCGGTGTGGGTTTCACTGAACGGTGCACCCCTCTCCCTGGGCGGGTCGTTGAACCGACTTCGTCCGGAATACTTGTTTGTAGGGGAGGAGGGCTGGGCTAGCTGTGTACAAAGATTTCAAATTGTCGGAAAATGTAAGGAAAGAACGTCACAGCTTATCGATACTGCATGAGGCAGGATAGTCTAAGTAAGGAGGGGTATGATTGCCTTGGATATACACTAGGAGTTATAAAGGGTATATCTGAGTTAGCCAATTAACGATAAGTGTAGTATTATTTTGTTTGGAGGCCGTGAATAAAACAACGGGTACCAGGCTTTTTTCGTAAAGACCTTCATGAATAGTATTAAACTTGTGGATAAAATAGGATTCACGCTCGTTCCCGTTCTCGCCTGTTTTTGAAGCCCCCTTGAATAATATGTTACTTTTAGTTGGTCAAATGGGTGTCCTTCTGCGTCTACGTGCTTGGATAGGGGAAGATTTGGGAGAGGTTTGGTGTGTTCGCGGTGATTGTTAAATTGAATGCGGAAAAACAGTGTTTGTCTGTTCTATGTATTGCTGGTTACACACAGTACATTCAAGAAGGCAAATAATGTTTGATGAGTCGCAGTCAAAGCTACCGTTTATTGAATGCTGAAAAACTGACCTCGTATTAGTTGCGGAACACGCAGTCTGCATGTGCTTGCAAACTATGCAGTGACCTTTACCACAGGGCTGGCATTCATATTTTGGGGTTTTGTATTCCTTCGAGTAGACTACTTGGTTCTGAAAGTTCTTGGCACGCCTGTAAATCACGCGGGGTGCGCATGTAAATAATTTCGATAGTCGTTGACTTTGCTGGAGAATATTAAAGCGTTTGTTAAGAATTCTGTTTATGTTCGGTGCGTTACTGTTAAATGTGAGAATAATGTTTGTAGTGTAATCATTTCGGTTATCTATTCGGTGCCCCTGGAGTATTTGACCACGGTTCAGATTTGAAGCTCGGCTCATGGCGTCATCACAAAGGGAACGTGGATAGCGCTGTGTTAAGTGCACGTTGCGCATGTGTTCGGAGTTTTCATGAAAGTAAGTCGTTAAAGCAGATTCCTCGAAAACGATGGGCCTGCGAATAAGGGATGCGGTTGTGCAGTGACGTGGATGGGCGCTTTGAAAATGTAGATATTTTTGTGAGTCGGTTGCGTTTCTGTTAACGGTTGTACGAACTGACCCCTTGTCCACCAGAATGTCAACAGTAAAAAAACTGATATGACTGGCTGAGTAGGGGTGCGTAAACTTTGTTTGGGTGTACGGGGTTGCAACTGTCAATGAAATGGATAATAATAATAATAATTGGTTTTTTGGGGAAATGAAATGGCGCAGTATCTGTCTCATATATCGTTGGACACCTGAACCGCGCCGTAAGGGAAGGGTAAAGGAGGGAATGAAAGAAGAAAGGAAGAGAGAGGTGCCGTAGTGGAGGGCTCCGGAATAATTTCGACCACCTGGGGATCTTTAACGTGCACTGACATCGCATAGCACACGGGCGCCTTAGCGTTTTTCCTCCATAAAAACGCAGCCTCCGCGGTCGGGGTCGAACCCGGGAACTCCGGATCAGTAGCCGAGCGCCCTAACCACTGAGCCACCGCGGCGGGTCAATGAAATGGATAAGTTGTTGTTCTGTGTTTGTCCATATTATGAAAATATCATCCAAATAGCGCTTGTAAAAGTACGGCTGAATTGGACAAGAAGAAAGAAATTTTGACTCTACATGATGCATGAAAATGTTGGCATAATTTGTTGCCATTCTTGTTCCCATAGCGGTGCCACTTACTTGTAGACAATATTGAAGATCAAATTCGAAGCTATTATATTCTAACACAATTTTGGCTAGTGTCTCTTAGACGTTTGGGCTTGAAGATAATAATAATAATAATAATAATAATAATAATAATAATAATAATAATAATAATAATAATAATAATAATAATAATAATAATAATAATAATAATAATAATAATAATAATAATAATAATATAATAATAATAATAATAATAATAATAATAATAATAATAATAATAATAATAATAATAATAATAATAATAATAACAATAATATTAATATCTTTTATTCACTTCAATTCTCAAGTACATGCTCCAGCCCGCGTAAGCGTTATTGCTAGTGTGCGTGGCTGGGCAGCCGGGGTGTGAAGTACATGGCTCAGCAGTGAATAAAATAGAAAAACAAGAAAAGGCTCGAACAAGACAGACTCGGATATTGCTTCCGCGATGCGAGGCGAACACATGTACAAAAAACGTGGAGTACAAGAAAGCATTCTACCGTTGTCACTTTCATGCCCGAAGTGGCAACGCTGAGAACATGGAAAAAATAGATAAAAAATTTGTCACTCAATATTACTATTCAACCACGATCGCAGAAACTTGTTAAGTTGTTTTAATCCATTAATGCTCGGGGTGGATTGCATCTTATTGAAGTAATAAGGAACATAATGACTGCGGTTTTTTCCTCCATATTTAGTGTAAATCCGTGGCATGACGTATTTTTCCGACTGACGGAGAGACCGTACTTTAATGTTATCGACCTTAAATACGCTGTGGAGGAAATTTTTGTGCAATATGTCAAAAATAAATTGCTTGTGTACCGGTAGCATCTCAAAATGTTCCATACTAGCTATTACTGCTTCATCACGAGAACTGGTCCCGTAGGAAAGATTAGATGAAATTCTGTACAGTATGCAGCTTAGTATGTTTAGTTTACACAATGATGCGGTTCCGTAAATTGTTATTCCATATTGCTATATGGGTTCTCCTAAGCCTTTATAAATCATTTTTCTAACTGACACATCGCAAATAGATCGTAGGGCATACATATAAACACACACCCGGCGCAAACGTTTGCCTACCTCTTGAATATGAAAGTTCCATGAATATGAAAGTTTCGTAACATGTCATGCCAAGATACTTGAAGCTCGATTTAGGTTCCAAAGGTGGGCAGGAGCAGCATGTACAATTCTTGTCATGAAGGTATATATTAGAGCATGTTCGAAGTTTTTTGTATGGACTATGAAAACAAAGAAGACAGGTTTTTGAGATATTAGTATAAATCTGATTAGCGTTGAACCACTCTATCAAAAAATGAACATCCCGCTTCATCCTGCCGCATGCTGCTTCATAAGTTTCACTTGGTATCACCGGAGCAGTGTCATCTGCATATAAAAAAAATCTGAGAGTTAAAGGAAGATCGGTCATGTCATTGACGTAAATATTGAATAATAAGGGTCCTAAAACTGAGCCCTGGGGAACACCAGTAGAAACGTGTAACATTGTACTATATGATTCGCCTATTCGAACACATTGTTCTCGATCAGTAAAATAGCTCTTAAAAAACGACATGTAAGGACCTCTGAAACCAAAATGATCGAGTTTAGCTAATAGTAAATTATGGATAATAGTATCAACGTTTTTTGCATATCAATAAAAAGTGTAACGACAATGTTATTTTTATCTATTTCTTTACAGATTAAATCATGAAAATCTTCTAGTAGGCTTCTGGTACTTTTACCTTTGCGGAAACCATACTGGGCGGCATTTAGTTGATGGTACTTATCACAACAGGACGTCATGCAGACATGTACAATTTTCTCCATGATGCAAGCGATGGCGGACAAGATCGCAATTGGCCTGTAATTGTTAAAATCTTTTTTAGAGCCATTTTTGCAGAGGTAGTATTAAATTTATCTTCATATACCTATGAATGTGTCCAGTTGTGAAAGTTTCGTTGATAATACAAACTAATATGGTTTTAAATATGTCAAAATGCACTATGAGATCTCTCATCCTAACACCATCATAGCCTGGCGTTTTTGTGATTGACATTGTTTTCAATACATCCCGTAATTTTAGCTCAGTAACAGTAGGCATGTAAGCTGAATGGATGTTCGAAGTAGTAGCAGTAGCTTTCCTTATTGAAGTTCCCTGTTTACACAAGAATGAAACAGATTCTACAAAACGCTTATTGAATTCGGTGGCCTAGTCTACGCTGTTTTCTCCTGGAAATGCTTGTTCTTAGACGTCATCAATGCTTTTCTTGGGTGGTTTTCCTATAGTGTTCTGCACTAAATTTCCATGTTTTTTTTTTACATCCTTACTGCATGCCGAAAATTGATTTAGTTGGTAATGTTTTTTCGCCAGTCGTATTTTCGCTGTGATTTTATTCCTGAGCTGCCTGAATTCTTCTCTTAGTGCAATGTCATGTGGGTGGTTGCTGCACCTTCTTAAAAGTTTACTTTTAATATAGGATAAATCAATGATTTGTTTGTTTACCCAAGGACTTGCCTTATTTCTACGTTTCATCCGGACCTTAGTTTTTGAGGCGTTATGAATTGATTTTAATTGCTCAACAAGGAGTTCATAAGCATCTAAGTGATTCTGCTGTACGAGCGAATTCCAGTCGAACGACTAAATTAGTTTATCTACTTTGCCATTATTAATTACAAGCCTCTCCTCAGTTTGCTGCTGTGCTTCTATTTTACTCTCTTTTAGCATCGTAAGAGAAATAAAATGATGATCAGCAACTTTTTCTTTGATAATACAGCCCAACGTCTCCTGTTCCATCACGGTTGTACTCATATGGCCAATGCATGTCTGTGTTATTCTATTGCAAAGAAATTCTTCTCGCGTGTAGCCTTGAATTTTACTTTCCAAACCAAAACTAGCCAACAACGTTAAGTATTCGCTTACGCCCACTTTGTCAGTTACTGAAATGTCAATATGGAAATCTCCAGTAAGAATCACACGATTGTTTACTCCATATCTTTTAAGGAAAGTAGCTAGCTCGTCTAAAAAAACTAAAATATTTTCGCTAGGAGGTCTGTAGATAGCACTACCTAATAATTCCTGACGTTATTCTATTGCAAAGAAATTCTTCTCGTGTGTAGCCTTGAGTTTTACTCTCCAAACCAAAACTAGCCAACAACGTTAAGTATTCGCTTACGCCCACTTCGTCAGTTACTGAAATGTCAATATGGAAATCTCCAGTAAGAATCACACGATTGTTTACTCTATATCTTTTAAGGAAAGTAGCTAGCTCCTCTAAAAAAACTAAAATATTTTTGTTAGGAGGTCTGTATATAGCACAAACTAATAATTCCTCATCACAGTTTGTAAGATTAAGAGCTATAACTTCTGCTTCATCAAAATCAGCGTTCAAGTGTTCACAAAACCAAGAGTTTTTAACAAAAACTAACACTCCCCCACCACGTTTGTACTCCCTGCACAATGCATATGAATGATAGTTGTGTATATTGTAAAGAGATGATTCAAAATCACGGATATTGATCTCAGTAAATGCTATGACATCCAGAACAGTTAAATAATTCTCAAGGTACATTTGCAACATGTCCCAATGTTTGTGAAGGCTTCTCAAAATTGCATGGATAACATCAAAACTTATGCAGGGTTGAACCGATACAAATTCCCGGCGTATCTCCATCCATTCACAAACGAACGCACACTTACAGCCATCACGTTATCTTGCGCAAATCCGCTTTGTTTTCAAGAAGAATAACAGGGGCACATTCAATTTTCCTTAGAAATACACGACCGTTTCGCACCCAAACATATTTGTAGAGTTTTTCAGTTGCAAGACGCTTTGCCATCCGTCGAAGCTTCTTAGTTATGTATGCTAGATTTTCATTGATGTAAATGTTCTCATCCTTGAGTGTGGTTCGTTTTGCAAGCCACTTTTCTCTTGTTTCCCTCCTGGTGAAATGTACTAATATGGGAGCCTCAGCATCTGCTTTGCCTTTGATCCTTCCTGTGCACTGTTTCGATTTCCTCATTGCTGGGAATGGGGAGTTCCAAGTCTACCTGTAATTGATTGAACTTATTACTGTTTTCAAGTTTTCGTTCTCGTTGTATTTGACACTTTGTATCTCCTGATTGTATCTCCTGATGTGATTCATGAGGTCTCTGCTGTTCATAAGATTCTAAAGGGGCTGCAATGCCGTCGGCATGGGGAATGTTTGTGTATAAGGATGTTACATCCATGGTCACAAGAAAGGCTCCTTCAGGTAATGTTATATTGTCTATCTGGCGGAGAAAGTGGTTTGTATCTTTGATGTAGGATAGATGTGTGACTGGAATGTGGCTAATTAGAGTGTCAATGTACTTTGATATTGGTTCAGTGATGATGCCGATTCCTGAAATTATTGGCCGTCCAGGAATACCGGCTTTATGTAATTTAGGGAGCATGTAAAAACGCCCAGGAGAAGGATGGGAAGCCGTGAGTGCCTTGCATAGTTTCGGGGAGATTTCATTGTGTTTTGTGAGGTGGAGGAGAGTGTCAGATATAGCTTTTGAGTGCTCGTCGGTGGGGTCGCCATGAAGTTGTTTATAAAAATTATTGTCAGAAAGCTGTCGGATGCCTTCTGCTATATAGTCATCCCTGTTCAACATAACAATGCCTCCGCCCTTATCAGCTGGCTCTATGACGATCTCGGTACGATTGGTGAGCGCCTCTAGAGCAGCATGCTCTCTTTTAGGAAGATTTTCTGCTCCTAACCTGTGGTTTTTAAAATTATCAGTAATGTCATTTAGAACTGCCTTAATATAGATATCCAAGTGTTTTTCCCGCCCGATGTTGGGAGTCCAATTTTGGTTTGCTGGGTGGAAGTCCGAGTTTTTTTGGGGGTTTTCGGGCTTATCAAAGAAGTATTCTCTCAGACGAAGTTTTCTGGCGAAGTCGTCAAGATCTTTGAGGAGTTGGAATTCATTGTACTTTCCTGTGCGGGGGAAAAAAGTCAGCGCTCTAGATAGGACGGCTCGCTCATACTCTGTGAGCGGTGTTAGCGATAGATTGGTGATGTTGTCTACACTGTGATGGCCCTGTTTTGAGAGTGTTTGCCCTTGGCTGACCTTTGACTGAGCGATATCGGGGTGGGGAGGATTTGATCCAACCGCACTTAGTACTTCTTTCATCCATTCGTCATGAGGAACTTTGTTCCGTGTAAATTTTCTAATTTTGATTATGCCTATTTCTGAAGTTTTTTTTTTTTGAAACATTCTAGTTCCTCGGCCTCCAGCGCGGAAACAAGAAGATTATTCCGAGGCCGACGCTCCTCTGTTCCCAGTATCACCGAAGATTTCTCAGTGTTCCGAATTGTCATTTTGAGTAACTCTAGGGATGCTGATTTTAATATGTCGTTCCATTTTTTTCTGTCTCCTTTAAATAGATTATTCATTGCTGGTATCAGCTTCACTTGTAGCCCTTTCGGTACGATATTAGCCCGAAGGTATGTTTTTAAGGTTTTAACATTAAGGTAATCTGTAAGCCGCTGATCAATTATTCTCAATTAAGCCGCTTATCAATTATTCAATTGTGTAAGAATATAATAGCTCCGAATTTGATCTTCAATATTATCTGAAAGTAAGTGGCACCGCTATGGGAACAAGAATGGCCTCAAATTATGCCAACATCTTCATGCATCATATAGAGTCAAAATTTCTTTCTTCTTGTCCAATTCAGCCGTACTTTTACAAGCGCTATTTGGATGATATTTTCATAATATGGGCAAACACAGAACAACAACTTATCCATTTCATTGACAGTTGCAACTGCGTACACCCAAACAAAGCTTACGCACACCTGCACAGCCAGTCAAATCAATTTTCTTGATGTTGACATTCTGACGGACAAGGAGTCATTTCGTACAACCGTTCATAGAAAACCAACCGACTCACAAAAATATCTACATTTTCAAAGCGCACATCTCCGTCACTGCAAAACCAGCATCCCTTTTCGCAGGCCCATCTTTTTCGAAGAATCTGCTCTAACGACCTAGACTTTCATGAACACTCCGAGCACATGCGCAACGTGCTCTTAACACAGCGCTATCCACGTTCCCTTATTGATGACGCCATAAGCAGAGCTTCAAATCTGGACCGTGGTCAAATAACCCAGGGGCACCGAATAGATAACCGAAATGATTACACTACAAACCTTATTCTCAGATTTTACAGTAACGCACCGAACATGAACTGAGTTCTTAATAAGCACTTTAATATTCTCCAGCAAAGTCAACGACTATCGAAAATATTTACATGCGCACCCCGCGTGATTTACAGGCGTGCCAAAAACCTTCAGAACCATCTAGTCCACTCCAAGGAACACAAAACCCCCAAATATGGATGCCAGCCCTGTGGTAAAGGTCGCTACAATGTTTGCAAGAACATGCAGACTACGTGTTCCGCAACTAGTACGAGTTAAGTTTTCCTGCATTCAATCAGCGGTAACTTTGACTGCGACTCATCAACCTTTATTTGCCTTCTTGAATGTACTGTGTTTAACCAGCAATACACAGGACAGACAAACACTGCATTCCGTATTCGAATTAACAATCACCGCGCACACACCAAATCTCTCCCAAATCTTCCCCTATCCAAGCATGTAAACTCAGAAGGACACCCATTTGACCAACTAAAAGTAACAATTATTCAAGGGGGCTTCAAAAACAGGCGAGAACGCGAACGTGAATCCTATTTTATCCACAAGCCTAATACTATTCAAGAAGGTCTTTTTGTTCGCGGCCTTCGACGTTCTTTTCTTGCATTTTCCGACAATTCGAAATCTTTGTACACAGCTAACCCAGCCCTCCTCCCCTACAAACAAGTATTCCGGACGAAGTCGGTTCAACGGCGCGCCCAGGGAGAGGGGTGCACCCTTCAGTGAAACCCAGACCCTTTGAGTAAGTTCTTACACATGTGCTCGTTAACGTAGCCCACTCCTTCCTTAACGTTCTAGCCCTCGGCTCACCAGAAATTAGTGAGACCCCCAAAAGGCGCCTTTTTTTGGCCTGTTCGTCGCTGCCAGTGTCATTTGCGCAGCGGCGCCTCTTTGGCCAACGCATCTGCAGCGGTGCCCTTGTTCGTGTTTGTGAATTTTGTTTTAGTGTTTTGTATGCACGTTTTCCTTTCGTACGCCTGTGGTTGCTGTGCTGCCCATGTCCCCCGCACCGTCTTCCTCTCCCTTTTTCTCGTTTCGCCATCGCCTTTTGTACCTCATCCTTCCTTACTATACTAGTTTCCCCCTTTTTTTCTTTTCTTTCTATTTTTTGCTTCCTCCCCCAATCTTGTCCCTGTCTGCTCCCCGCGCTCTCATCTTTATTTTTATTTTTTGTTCAATTTTTGAACTGTTGTTACTATTTGCTTGTTACACTCCTTTCTCCGTCCTCTGCAGCTCACAAACTTAAAACGTCCATCTGACGCGAGACCACTAAAGTACTGAAGAAGACCGCACCGCGGTCAAAACGTTGATAAATAAATGTCTCTCTGTAGAAGTGCCCACTTCTCGTAAATCTTTATTCTGCAGAGCCAACGCAACCTACTCGTAAGATTATATATCTATATATATGCTTGCAAGTATTGATCAAATAAAACTGTACTTAAGGCTAGCGCTGTTTTCTCCTGATTTCGGAAATACATGTCAACTATCTATAGCTTACTGTGCTTTTGGCAGCATGCAGGCACAGTAGTTTGATAGGCGCTCCGTTTTCTAAACAAACACAAGGCATATTAGCGAGCCGCTGTTTAAAGTTGCGCTAAATTTGAAGCTCTCACCTCAATTACTGAGCTGAGCTCAAGTGAATAATTTCTTCATACGACTGAGACACCACCTTTCAGGGTCCTATTGTGGGACCCTGTAAGTGGGGCATTTATTTGGTCGTGTCGCTTAATAAGCGCACACCTAATGATTGAAACAGTCAAGAAAAGTATCTCCTGCAATGAAACACTAAAACAACAAACTGTAGTGCGAGTGCGTGCTGAACGCCGGGGAAATTAACATGAATGACGAAATAAATGTCGTGACCAACGAACCGATTCGATCACTATCATAAAACAAAAACTTGCCACATCGCAACCACACAGTGCAAATACTCTCGGCAATGTTTTCTGGCGCCCTATAAGCAGTAAATCGCTGTCATCAGTCGCCGAAGAAACGCCTCACCGCGGCGTGCCAGTCAGCAGAACATCCTCGCACTCCAGGCCGTCTCTGGATTTCGGTCGACAGGTGCCCAATCAATTACAACGCAGCAATCGGTTGGGTTGCCGCCACATGTCGCCTCCCTCCCCCCTCCAAGCCGCTTCTCTCCACAAATAAATTTTATATACGAAAACCATGAAAATCTTAATTTTTTTAGCCAGAAAATTCATGTGCACAGCACGAATAGGGCAACCCCATTTCAAGAATCACCCATAAATCCTATCCTGCGCTAGACACTGATGGAATAGTACTAAATAGGGAATACATTCAATACGGGTGCGATACGGGCACAACACAACGTCAGACAGGTATCTAGATAAGTAATGCACAGATTTAATTTTTTATAGATATCCGAAAAAAAATATTAAAAAACGGTAGCATTGACGACTTTGTCACTGTGATGATTTACAACAGCCGCAAAAAACAGATATTTCTTAGTGGTCGCTTCGCACGCGTAAGCGGACAAAAGCATAATTACTCCTGAAATAACTTCTGAATAAAAATAGGACGTAAAAATTTTAGCCCTTTTTACCATCTTTCGTGTATATATTTGGCAATGTGTAAATTTCGGTTTACCTTAGGTTAAATTTATTTTAGGTTTTGCAGCTTTAAACGCATCGTTCAAAAATGTTTTTGTTTATGTTACATAATGATGTAATATATACTGCGTCATGCAGAGCCCAAATGGGGCCACCCACTCCAAAATAACCCATAAATTCGGTCTTGCGCTAAGCACTGAGCCTTCAGAGCTGGTTAGGGAATTTTTCTTGTGTACAGATGCCAGACGGGCACATTCAGTTTCACTACCAGGCAGTGCGCTTCGCGACATGAAATACCACTTTCGCGGAACTCTGCTGAATGCGGAAGTAGAGCTATACAGGACGAGATAAGCATATATAACTTCATCTCAGTAGTTGCTTGCAGTAATATCGAAGGTGCGAAGAGTGCACAGGCAACTTTCCGACGCTGCAGAATATGCCGGTATATAATAGGCTAACAGTATAATGGTGTATAAAAGAGTATATAGAATAGTATAATAACATACAATAGAGTATATGGGATAGCGTGCTTTAAAGCGAGCGTGCGCTTAAAGCTAATACATGTCGAGCAGTAGCAGAGGCTCGCGTTACGAATGCAATTTGCCGAGTTTAGCGTGCGCTACTTTTGCGCATTCAAGGACATCGACTCCAAAATGGCAGGCCCCTTCGGAGCGGGACCTCTCTCCTCCGACAGAATACGTCGTTGTTACCGCCGTTTTCAAAAGAATATCGACTGGCCGTAAATGCACCACTGGACTTTCCCCTCGTCTCATCTAGACTGTAACTAAGCATATGAGCGACAAATTCCCGTTATTTTTTTCGGAATGGCGATTCCCCCGCTTCTTGTCCCAGCAGCAGAACCGGTTTGTTGACAAAAATGGTTGCCTTTTCAACAACAAGATGGCGCCAATGGGAATGCTTAACTTTGTGTCTCCGTTTGCTTGCAGCCAAGCTAGAAATACGAACCCGACAAATGGCACAGCATCCCGCAAGATTCTTTCATTTAGCATATGTAAGCGTTCATACGTTTATTGTATGTAGACAGGTTCGATTTAGGCTCTTTTGTACACATATCTGTGTACGCCGCGAACAGAACACCAGTCGCGGAGAAACGCGTTTAAATCCCTCTCCTGACTGGCTGAGCTGTAGAAGGTAAACACAGCGAGCTATAAAAAGTAAAACGATAGCGATATCTTTAATGACACGAAGAGGTGAGAGTAGTTTAATCATAACATTGCTGCTGGCATCGTTTTGGTGTATGTTCCAACCAGTTTAATTGCCTCTTGATTTGAAGACAGATGCAATTGTTCGCTTTCATTTCGCCAACAGCCGCTGTTTTTTTTTTCGGTATGTTATAATATACGATTCGTTTGTGTTCAGGGGCGCAGAACAGTTTCAATCTAATTGCAAAGTTGTGCAAATTACCCGAAATATATTCACTTTAGCTCCAAATTTAAGTAGCAGATATTACTTCCTTCAGGATATATTGCTAAATGATCAGGAGGAGGAAGTGAATTTGCTGCGAAGCGCTGCCCCCCTATAAAATTTCCTTCAATGCGCTCAGCTACAATTTGAGCTTGCACAGGTTTTCTATTTTTTTGTTGGGACCTAACCACATCGCTGGAAACAGTTTTCAAAATATAAACCATCATTTGCTTTCGCACTGACCACAAAGAAATGATAATCTGCTCTCATGCTTCGCTGAAATACGGCAGGTGGAGGAGAGGCCACGTGCTGTTGTCACATTATTTCTACAAAGTGCGCACTCCAAGAATAGGAATTCCACTGCTGGAAGAAATACTTAAAGGTTATGCAAAAGGTGTTCACCACGCCCATGCTGCTTTGCATTTCAGGTATCGCCACCTGGTGCGATTCACGCGAACGAAAGGTGGCGGTGTGTATATGCCAAACCGTAATCTCATATCTGGGCTTGACTAAAGGGACCATTTCTGAAAATCCTGCTCCCCGATTTACTCAAAACTGTCTCATACCTTTCCCAACGTTAGTTTTGATGCTGTGACATGAATTCCTTCGAAAAAAGCTCCGGCGACATTAGCCTTTAAAATGCTAGCGAAAAGCAACTCTAAGTAGGGGGGACAAAGAGCCATACTGTAAATTCGTGGAACAAAATGCCTGTTGCCTTGCATTAAAAAAAAAGAATCTTGAAGAGAATATGCTTTTGTCAGCTTAACTGAAGAGGTTTAAAGAAATTTTCGCGCTCCTATTAAACAGCTAACTTCCTGTTGCTGGCGTGAGTTTGCAGTTCTTCTTTCATAGCTGCGGTATTCCAGTGCTATATCATTGGTGCGGCTCGGAACAAGTGCAGAATATTTTCTTCCTTGATGAATAGTGCTCCTTGCGATGCTTTCATCGAGCGAATGAATTCCTTGAATGCAGAGCTGGGTACGATACTTAATAAAGAACTGCCTTTAATACCGATACCCGATCCCTTCATGAATTCTATTTCCGATATAAGTGTCAGGCAAAGAACCAAACATTGGCTTCTAATGCAGATTCACGATACATCGGTGATTGTTTTATATATAATTTAAGTCATCAACATGCGTATTTGTGACAATATCAATACCTAAGTGAGAAGCGTTTTTGTCGAGAACATGACTACAGACTATTAAACTGGAAGCTGCATTTTGTTTGTTACTGCTGTACTTATTGGGTTGCCTCTGCCTTTGCGCTGTGCTAAATCACAGAAGCTCCATGCGCTTTGTGAAGTCACTTACTTGCCAGACACTGAGTTACATACGTTGGATGCTGAGCTTCCTGCGTTCGAAGCTAGAATAAAACAAAGACAAAAGGGGTGTTAGTTTCTATTGCACTGAGGAAACCTTAACAACCTCTGTTATTTCTATGTTTTCTTTTCTTAACCGGATTACACAACAGCATCTGGTGAAACCACCGGTCCGGAAGAGCACCGCCATGTGCGCGTGTTATACGCGACACAGATAAAAGAGCCTGCCTATAGGTGCAGTCGAACTCATAAATGGGCTCCATTTTATAACGGTGCATTTTCTTAAATAATTAGAGTAAAGCCTTGCCTCGTTGTATCGACGATATTGGAGGTGCAGTAAGGAAACTGAAGTTGCACCAGCACCTCTTGAGGAGTTTTTTTGAGCGCTTGCTTCTCCAAACGGAACCCACGCGTCAGATAAGCCATATAACAATGACGGCGCTGATGACTCCATAGACCCGCGCACAGAAATGTGCGTGACCTTTATCGTGCTGACAAAGTAAGCAGCAAATGTTCTCAAGGTCGTGAGCATGACGGTGGAAGTGTCATGTCCGTTAGCGACCACCGCAACTTGTAATAAGGTTGATAAGGTATTGTTTCTTCCACAACTATGAGCCCTCCTCCTCGTTCCTTCTGGCAAAGAGTGTGCTAAAGGGCAATGCATGCGTCGTCTATCTATCTATCAAGGAACCCATGAAGAATGAAGAAAGACAGGCTAGCAGCCTTTGTATTGTGTCTTCTAAGTTGTACTCCACACCTTTTTTCACTCGGCTACCGCTCGAGCGAGCGCTTCCGGCCTGAAAATGTCGCTCTCAACCGCCTCATAATGTGCGGCACACTGTGCATTGAGGATCGAGTATCCTTAATATACAGCATACACTCAAGAGGTATTTTGGATAAGGATACTCTGATTCTTTCATTTTTGGCAAGCCATACATAAAACGATGAACAAAATTAGCCTAAATACGCTATTCTAGCTATAGTAGCTTCGATACTGCCTCTGCCTGGTTTTGTGTAAACTATGCTGGGTACTGTTAGAGATGGGGCATCTACCCCATAGCAGGCCACCAGTGTTGGGAGATTGCGCTTCGATCCCACCGCTGCCACCAGTTGTTAAGAGATGGGGCTTCCATCCCATAGCAGGCCACCAGAGTTGGGGGTTGCGCTTCGATCCCATCGCTGCCACCAGTTGTTAAGAGATGGGGCTTCTATCCCATAGCAGGCCACCAGTGTTGGGGGTTGCGCTTCGATCCCACCGCTGCCACCAGTTGTTAAGAGATGGGGCTTCTATCCCATAGCAGGCCACCAGTGTTGAGGGATTGCGCTTCGATCGCACCGCTGCCACCAGTTGTTAAGAGATGGGGCTTCTATCCCATAGCAGGCCACCAGTGTTGGGGGATTGCGCTTCGATCCCGCCGCTGCCACCAGTTGTTAAGAGATGTGGCTTGTATCCCATAGCAGGCCACCAGTGTTGGGGGATTGCGCTTTGATCCCACCGCTGCCACAAGTTGTTAAGAGATGGGGCTTCTATCCCATAGCAGGCCACCAGTGTTGGGGGATTGCGCTTCGATCCCACCGCTGCCACCATTTGTTAAGAGATGGGGCTTCTATCCCATAGCAAGCCATCAGTGTTGGGGGTTGCGCTTCGATCCCACCGCTGCCACCAGTTGTTAAGAGATGGGGCTTCTATCCCATAGCAGGCCACCAGTGTTGGGGGATTGCGCTTCGATCCCGCCGCTGCCACCAGTTGTTAAGAGATGGGGCTTCTATCCCATAGCAGGCCACCAGTGTTGGGAGATTGCGCTTCGATCCCACCGCTGCCACCAGTTGTTAAGAGATGGGGCTTCTATCCCATAGCAGGCCACCAGTGTTGGGGGATTGCGCTTCGATCCCACCGCTGCGACCAGTTGTTAAGAGATGGGGCTTCTATCCCATAGCAGGCCACCAGTGTTGGGGGATTGCGCTTCGATCACGCCGCTGCCACCAGTTGTTAAGAGATGTGGCTTCTATCCCATAGCAGGCCACCAGTGTTGGGGGATTGCGCTTCGATCCCGCCGCTGCCACCAGTTGTTAAGAGATGTGGCTTGTATCCCATAGCAGGCCACCAGTGTTGGGGGATTGCGCTTTGATCCCACCGCTGCCACAAGTTGTTAAGAGATGGGGCTTCTATCCCATAGCAGGCCACCAGTGTTGGGGGATTGCGCTTCGATCGCACCGCTGCCACCAGTTGTTAAGAGATGGGGCTTCTATCCCATAGCAGGCCACCAGTGTTGGAGGATTGCGCTTCGATCCCGCCGCTGCCACCAGTTGTTAAGAGATGGGGCTTCTATCCCATAGCAGGCCACCAGTGTTGGGAGATTGCGCTTCGATCCCACCGCTGCCACCAGTTGTTAAGAGATGGGGCTTCTATCCCATAGCAGGCCACCAGTGTTGGGGGATTGCGCTTCGATCCCACCACTGCGACCAGTTGTTAAGAGATGGGGCTTCTATCCCATAGCAGGCCACCAGTGTTGGGGGATTGCGCTTCGATCACGCCGCTGCCACAAGTTGTTAAGAGATGGGGCTTCTATCCCATAGCAGGCCACCAGTGTTGGGGGATTGCGATCGATCACGCCGCTGCCACCAGTTGTTAAGAGATGTGGCTTCTATCCCATAGCAGGCCACCAGTGTTGGGGGATTGCGCTTCGATCCCACCGCTGCCACCAGTTGTTAAGAGATGGGGCTTCTATCCCATAGCAGGCCACCAGTGTTGGGGGATTGCGCTTCGATCCCGCCGCTGCCACCAGTTGTTAAGAGATGGGGCTTCTATCCCATAGCAGGCCACCAGTGTTGGGGGATTGCGCTTCGATCCCACCGCTGCCACCAGTTGTTAAGAGATGGGGCTTCTATCCCATAGCAGGCCACCAGTGTTGGGGGATTGCGCTTCGATCGCACCGCTGCCACCAGTTGTTAAGAGATGGGGCTTCTATCCCATAGCAGGCCACCAGTGTTGGGGGATTGCGCTTCGATCCCGCCGCTGCCACCAGTTGTTAAGAGATGGGGCTTCTATCCCATAGCAGGCCACCAGTGTTGGGGGATTGCGCTTCGATCCCACCGCTGCCACCAGTTGTTAAGAGATGGGGCTTCTATCCCATAGCAGGCCACCAGTGTTGGGGGATTGCGCTTCGATCGCACCGCTGCCACCAGTTGTTAAGAGATGGGGCTTCTATCCCATAGCAGGCCACCAGTGTTGGGGGATTGCGCTTCGATCCCACCGCTGCCACCAGTTGTTAAGAGATGGGGCTTCTATCCCATAGCAGGCCACCAGTGTTGGGGGATTGCGCTTCGATCCCACCGCTGCCACCAGTTGTTAAGAGATGTGGCTTCTATCCCATAGCAGGCCACCAGTGTTGGGGGATTGCGCTTCGATCCCACCGCTGCCACCAGTTGTTAAGAGATGGGGCTTCTATCCCATAGCAGGCCACCAGTGTTGGGGGATTGCGCTTCGATCCCACCGCTGCCACCAGTTGTTAAGAGATGGGGCTTCTATCCCATAGCAGGCCACCAGTGTTGGGGGATTGCGCTTCGATCACGCCGCTGCCACAAGTTGTTAAGAGATGTGGCTTGTATCCCATAGCAGGCCACCAGTGTTGGGGGATTGCGCTTTGATCCCACCGCTGCCACAAGTTGTTAAGAGATGGGGCTTCTATCCCATAGCAGGCCACCAGTGTTGGGGGATTGCGCTTCGATCCCACCGCTGCCACCAGTTGTTAAGAGATGGGGCTTCTATCCCATAGCAGGCCACCAGTGTTGGGGGATTGCGCTTCGATCCCGCCGCTGCCACCAGTTGTTAAGAGATGGGGCTTCTATCCCATAGCAGGCCACCAGTGTTGGGAGATTGCGCTTCGATCCCACCGCTGCCACCAGTTGTTAAGAGATGGGGCTTCTATCCCATAGCAGGCCACCAGTGTTGGGGGATTGCGCTTCGATCCCACCGCTGCGACCAGTTGTTAAGAGATGGGGCTTCTATCCCATAGCAGGCCACCAGTGTTGGGGGATTGCGCTTCGATCACGCCGCTGCCACCAGTTGTTAAGAGATGTGGCTTCTATCCCATAGCAGGCCACCAGTGTTGGGGGATTGCGCTTCGATCCCGCCGCTGCCACCAGTTGTTAAGAGATGTGGCTTGTATCCCATAGCAGGCCACCAGTGTTGGGGGATTGCGCTTTGATCCCACCGCTGCCACAAGTTGTTAAGAGATGGGGCTTCTATCCCATAGCAGGCTACCAGTGTTGGGGGATTGCGCTTCGATCGCACCGCTGCCACGAGTTGTTAAGAGATGGGGCTTCTATCCCATAGCAGGCCACCAGTGTTGGGGGATTGCGCTTCGATCCCGCCGCTGCCACCAGTTGTTAAGAGATGTGGCTTGTATCCCATAGCAGGCCACCAGTGTTGGGGGATTGCGCTTTGATCCCACCGCTGCCACAAGTTGTTAAGAGATGGGGCTTCTATCCCATAGCAGGCCACCAGTGTTGGGGGATTGCGCTTCGATCCCACCGCTGCCACCATTTGTTAAGAGATGGGGCTTCTATCCCATAGCAAGCCATCAGTGTTGGGGGTTGCGCTTCGATCCCACCGCTGCCACCAGTTGTTAAGAGATGGGGCTTCTATCCCATAGCAGGCCACCAGTGTTGGGGGCTTGCGCTTCGATCCCGCCGCTGCCACCAGTTGTTAAGAGATGGGGCTTCTATCCCATAGCAGGCCACCAGTGTTGGGAGATTGCGCTTCGATCCCACCGCTGCCACCAGTTGTTAAGAGATGGGGCTTCTATCCCATAGCAGGCCACCAGTGTTGGGGGATTGCGCTTCGATCCCACCGCTGCGACCAGTTGTTAAGAGATGGGGCTTCTATCCCATAGCAGGCCACCAGTGTTGGGGGATTGCGCTTCGATCACGCCGCTGCCACCAGTTGTTAAGAGATGTGGCTTCTATCCCATAGCAGGCCACCAGTGTTGGGGGATTGCGCTTCGATCCCACCGCTGCCACCAGTTGTTAAGAGATGGGGCTTCTATCCCATAGCAGGCCACCAGTGTTGGGGAATTGCGCTTCGATCCCACCGCTGCCACCAGGTGTTAAGAGATGGGGCTTCTATCCCATAGCAGGCCACCAGTGTTGGGGAATTGCGATTCGATCCCACCGCTGCCACCAGTTGTTAAGAGATGTGGCTTCTATCCCATAGCAGGCCACCAGTGTTGGGGCTGGCGCTTCGATCCCACCGCTGCCACCAGTTAAGAGATGGGGCTTCTATCCCATAGCAGGCTACCAGTGTTGGGGGATTGCGCTTCGATCCCAACGCTGCCACCAGTTGTTAGATGCGGGCCCCTGGTTCACCTGAGCCATCTCTCGACAGGCCGAGGTCCACGGTTTGCGGATCGGGAGTCTGCTGCTACGAAGTGACGAGGAGACTAGATGGCTTTGAGGTGGTGTAGAGACTGAAAGGGTTTATTTACATATTTATAGCGTTCGAAAGAGTGAGGCGGCCGCTGGTTGATCACATGCCATATTGCTGCTTAAATAGGGTCCCCTGTCCCCAAGTCCTTAGTTGGGGAATTTAGTTCATTAAAATGCGTCAAATCGCAGTGATGTCGATCATGTAGTCCAGCCTTTAGGAACTGCCTACCAGGACGCCCCCAACAACAGACTCTCGCCAATTCTGGCAAGTTGTGGTCCGTGCTGCCGCTGCAGCAGTGATAAAAAGCCTGAATGGGGGCCCAGTGGGCGTCGAAGGTCAGTCACTTGCACTGCACAGCGCTCCGTGGGGACGAAAGGCCGCCGCTGGACTTGTGCAGATGGTTCCACATAAGAAAAGTCCCCTACCTTAAGACGAGGTCGGTTAAGGAGCACGAGCATTCCGGCTTCGTTGGCTGAGTCCAACACAGCCGCGTCTGCCGCGGCTCACTTGCAGTCCCGCGTCGCCCGCCGCCCCCGCCGACCCTCAAGGGCGGTTCACATGCAAGCGAATTGGCGAACAGAGCGAACGGCGGCGCGGCGCTGTGAAGCGGTTCGCGAGCTTTCGTTTCACATGCATAGCCGCTTCGCGTTTCCCACCGCTGCGAAAAGCAACGTTGCTGGCAAAAGATATGCGTCTGCAACCGGTTTTGGTGGCCTGCAACCAGTTTTGTTGGCCTGCAAACACAAAAAAAGCGTAATATAAAAGCATTATTTTGTCAATTCTTTTCACAGTTTCTTTAAATAAATATAATTCTTGCGTTTTAAGCATTCAAAAGCACTTTATACAATTTATTTTTTAAACAAAAGTTCGTACGTGCGGCGTACAAACTCGTGTGGCAACGCCGGGCCGTCACTGGTTGAGATGCGGTGCTGCCGCGTCGCCGCCGCGAAAATTTCCAACTTGCCCGAAACTCGCCGCTCCAGCCGCTGAGGCTTTCCCCGCCGCTTGAGAGAGGGTGTACTCGCCGCCGCGGCGGAGTTCGCGAGCGGTTCGCTTGCATGTGAAACAGGCATTAGGGGTAAACCACGTCGTTATGTCCCGGGTGGGTCCGGCTTCGTGAACTGATGAGAACCACGCTCCCGAGAAACGTTCCCAGGCAGCGGATGACCATTTCACCCCATGAACAATACAGGGGGCGGGGGGATCCCTTGTTGACGCCGCCACGCTTTATTCACTCAGAGGCGGTCACTCTCTCTATTTCAAAAGGAAATACAGATTACACATTATGTGCAATATACAGCCCACCAAATCTTAAAGCCAACGCATTTCTAGAGCTGTATACTTTTTTCATAAATACATGAATGAGAAACACTTCCTCATTGCAGGGGATCCAAGCGTAGACATTATGAAAGAAACAAAAGGTGTCAAGGTGATTACCTCAATTTGCTTGCAGAATTTGGACTTGTGAACGTTATTAATGGATACACGAGAGAGGAATACTTAGGTGCTAATATTAACAAGTCATGCATTGACCACATAATTATTCGTTTGCAAAACCAGCAATATGTTTCTGGAGTTATATGAGACAGATACTGCGCCATTTCCTTTCCCCCCAAAACCAATTATTATTATTATAAAGCAAAAACTCGCTGATCATTAATTTGTAACACTTACAATTATGTCTGACGATCATACAACTGATGGAGGTACTATTACAGGTTCTGTTATAGATAACAGAAAAGTAGACAATTTAATTCGTAATGTTAACTGGAGTTCCTTTTTACATTTAGATCATATCAGCTTATATAGCAAAACTATTGAAATCTTTCGCAACGTCTATTCGCAGTCAACTAAATCTGTTAACATCAAAATAATGATACCAGAAAAGAAGTGGATAACTCATAAGATAGCGGAGTTGTGCTGCACGAAAGACAAAGCGTGGCAAAAATGTAGGAAGCAACCTGAAGATAAAGCTTGAAGAGATGAATATCGCCCATTGCGGAACCAGGTAACTGCAAAAATGCGACTGGCGAAAAGCTCGTTTCACGCACGACAGTTTTCACTGAACAAACACGACGGAAAGAAAACGTGGCAAATTGCCAATGAACTGATGGGTAGACAGAAAAAGACTTCCGTTGATGAAGCAGAAAAGAAGAATTTCCCAAAGTAGAACGTGACAGTGCTCTGCGATAAATTTAACCATGTATTTATAAACACAACAAAAAGTAAGTTGCGAAATATAGCAGTCAGTAGGCCTGTACCACATCGACCGAAACGGGCCTGTGTGCATACCGCATATCTGCCACTGATAACAGTTGACTAGCTATGGAGCATTTTATGCAGAATGAAGCAGTTCAAGCCACCGGGATATGATGGCATTCGTCTAAGAGACCTTTACAGAAATTTTGACGTTTTGAAAGAAGTGCTTATGAATATACTGAATGGTGTATTCGAAACTGGTGATATATCTCAAGAACTTAAAATATCTGTTGTCAGGCCGATCAACAAACACGGGAAGAAAGGTGATTCAGATTGAGCAAATTATACGCCAACCGCAATACTTTCTTCAATAGCACATATTATGGAAAAGCATGTTGCATATGTTATGAAATCATTCGGTAAAAATACTCTTTGAACTATGCTGCGCAATTTAGATTCACAAGGAATAGAAGTACCACTACACTTCTTGAAGAATTTTCTGACTATGTTTACAATCCACTAGAAAATATTCGCATTGTGTTATCCTTATTTCTGGACTTAACTAAGGCATTTGACACGACAGACCATGCGCTACTACTCAAAAAATAAAGCTCAATTTGTTTTCGCGGTCATTTTAACAAGTTTTTAGTCAATTATTTTACAGGTAGGTTGCTTGATAATACGCGCGGAGATTTAAAAAATGTTAAATTCAGTGTACCTCAAGGAAGTAGACTTGGCCCACTGCTTGTTAACGTATATGTATCTGATTTGGGTTTATTACACTTTAAGTCAAATATTTTTCAATACGTTGTCGTTACAGCGCTAGCACTTGAAGCTACTGATTATCGTACAGGCGTGGAATCATTTCAAACAGTTATAGTGGAGTGTTTCACTGGTTCTAGCAAAATTTCATTTTTTAAACGTTAACAAAACAAAACTGATATGATTTAAAAACCCCCATAAAATTATTTCAAACCAACCACTGTATCTTCACGCATCCCATTGCTACCAGTGTACAAT
Source organism: Amblyomma americanum (assembly GCA_030143305.2). NCBI lineage: Eukaryota > Metazoa > Arthropoda > Arachnida > Ixodida > Ixodidae > Amblyomma > Amblyomma americanum. Next base: position 20,419 of record JARKHS020008755.1, on the reverse strand, counting down.
TCAGAAGAGCGTGTTGTCGGGCAAGTTGGCTTTGCATGATATAGAAGAAGTTAGCGAAAAACTTAGACGAAGACAGAGAAGAAACACACAAGACGACAGACGAGCGCTACTACCAACTGTTTATTGGGTCTTAACACCCGGAATATATATCCGAAAAAACAAGCATGCGCAGACAGTTGGAGGCACACACGTCATACACCAGCGCCGTGACGAGGCGAAAGGGAATCCAGAAAATCACATTCAGAAGTATAAATCTGTAAGGAAGGATCACTCGCGCAGCGATCAGACAGCCTTTTAATGTGGAAGGCCTCCAGCACAAGCCTCGCTGTGACATTGGCGCTCCTGCCCAGAATCTTTGTTTTCTCAAATCTCTGTCTTCTCTCTGTTTTCTCTGTCTTCGTCTAAGTTTTTCGCTAACTTCTTCTATATCTACCAGTGTAATTGTGAAGCTATGCAAATGGAGAGAACAGTTCTGTATCTGGGAATCCACTTTGACCAACACATCACATGGAGCGACCACATCGTCTACCTCTCTAGATAGATAAGGGTCATTGCGGCTATGATGTATCACCTTCGTGGCAAATCTCCGCTTCATCTTTTGACGATTGATCTATACAGAATTAGTAGAACCTGTTCTAAAGTAGGGCATTACTGTATATGGTAACTGCTCCGAGTACAAGAAAGAAGCATTAAATAAAAAGAATAGCGAACACTATATCTTACGCCACCAGACTACACTCGGTTGACATGAAAGGGAAATACGATGAGTTAGGCATCCTTCAGATTCGTGAACTCCTCCACTTAGTTGTGTTAACGCGGTATTATTCAAATGAATTTAAGACTCCCGTAAGAAAAGATGTCACCTTGAGAAAAACGGAGCGTTTTGTTAAGCCACGGGTTTTTACAAACTATGGTAAAAAGATGCGAAATTATTATGTACCAGCTGCATTTAATAAAATTCCCGATGATCTATTTATTGCTAATAACAAGCGTAGGATGATGAAGGACATAAGAAATTGGTGTGCAAATGTATTGCCGTGTGTATAGCTTGAGTTGTTTCATATGCGCTGTTTTGGGTTCAGACTTTTTTTGTGTTAGCATGACTGTTTAGAAAAGAAATCTATTCATACAGAGTTACTTCTCCACCTGCTGCCTGATCAGCCAACAAGCAAAATGTGCTTATGTCACATATATTAAGGAGCCTAAATTAAATTTTAATGGAAAAAGGTGTGAAGAAGACGACGCGAATTAACAGAAGAATAAAGAAGAGGAAGAAGCATTCGTTGAGATGGAGGGAGATAATTGGTGGAGAAGCATTCGGTGAGGTGGAGAGAGATGATTGGTGGAGAAAAGAAGACGACGACAAGGCTTATGTGGACTAACACCGAGGCTATAAAAGGGCGAATGAGAGCGAGGCACTGGGGGGAACAGCAGAGAAGCGTAGGCTCCGGCAGGTCAGGGACACATCGGCTGATAGAGAGCAACGCCGGCTACTGCTCCTGTGAGCTCGCTTTCTACGACATCGCATCGTGGACTTTCAGCCGTGCCTGGGCCCGTTCCGGGGAATCAACAGAGGAAGCTACCACCTGCTACAGCCAGGGGTGTCTCCAGCGCTGTTGCCATCCATCCGGGTGGTGCCCCCAACGCCAACAACACCGGCATCACCTCCACGGGCGCTTGGACCGGGAGCTTGTACGACGCAGCCAGCGACGCCAGCCCAAGCACGTCGGACGCCGCCAGCAACGCCAGCCCAAACACGCCGAACGCCGCCTCGACGCCGGATACTGGATCCTTACAACGCCGCAGCCACACGGGACCAACCGTGAGCACGAATGCCGACCGCTAATAGTTGAACACTAGTAGTAGATGCTAGTAGCAGTGTGCCCGTGTCGTGTGTATTTGTAGTCTTTGTGTTTTGTGTTAGTTTTGTGTTATACCCCTGTCACACGGACGCTGTAAAGGTATATTTAACTAATGTTCCATTACACTCCCAAAGGAGCACTACTTCAAGGGAGTTCGTCCGTGCTACACGGTCGCGGAATGAGCTTCGGAAGAAGTGTTCAGCGCCCTCATCGGTGACAAGCTTTATTAAAATTGCAAACTTCGGTGCACATGAAAATACAAGTGTCACATTTTTTCTTAGTAAACTATTTTTATAACCATATTATGCTGAAGCAACGTAATTTTAACTCCATCACTACTCGCTACAAACAACAAACATGGCCGATATTGCGGCGTAGTTACCGTGGCGCTCGTATATGCGGAACGAGAGCATAGCGCGGTGAGACCGCCGCAAAACAAAAGATCTTATATTTTATAACATGACTAATCTTACGAAGTGAATTTATGAACGTTTCTTTTCTCAATTTATTTTTTCTGCTAACTCGCTGGGAGACAGAGTACTCCCTTGAAGCCTCAAAGGACGAACTGGAGCTGCCTTGTTTCGAAGCTCCTTTGAGCTAGGTGCCCTTAGGCGCGTCCGTGTGGCAGCGCGCTTTAGCCCTTGAAGTAATGGAGCATTAGTTCAAAGTACCTTTACAGTGTCCTTGTAACAGGGGTATTAGTTTTGTTAGTTTCGTGTTCTACTGTGTGTGCCACGTAGGGTGTATTAAATGTGCGTTTGTGTGGGTACACCCGTCGCCTAGTCCTTTCTTTCGGTCCGAGTGTTCTCCGGTGAGATCCGTGACAGCTTAGGCAGATCAAAATGTATGAATATGTACGCATACAGACGAATAAATTTTGATTTGATTTGATGACTCCCAGTAGCTTGAACATTCTTGGCTTGTTGGCATTCTCCGTCCGTAACAGTACTTTACTTAAAAAAACCATTTATTATGCACGCCGTTATCTCGCCGATGGCTGTTTCTCGCTGCTACTTGGCCATTTTGCACTCCGGCGTTAAAATTTTCGCTGCTATCGCCGGATACGCATTACATTTCCGAATGGTGTCACCTGGGCCGTGTCAGCAACCGTTTTGGGAAAGGGTGGTTTTACTTACAGTCTGATTTGCTTTTTTTGAGCGTGTTACAGCAGTCATTTTTTTTAAAGAGTTTCTGTTCTTACTAAACATGGGCCGCGCGTGTGAGCATTAACCTCTGCTTTGCCCTCCAGTCCTGGCGCATCCTGGTGACAGAGGAAAGATTCGCTTAGAAACACTTGTGCGGTCTTCAGGCTGGCGTTAAATCCGTTATATTGTACTACATTAGAACCAACAAAATTCTTCGGTGAATTTCTCGTGGCGAAACTGCAATATATCCTTGCCCGACATTTACGAAGGGGTGCTTAAACACAAAGGGTTCGTCGCAGCGATTTCGTTCTTCTCTCAGTGTTGAATCCTTTCCGGCAAGCTATTATTTCCATGGCAGGAAGTAAGGAACATGCAGTGAAAGGGGATTGAACCCTTAGTCGTTACTTCTTTCCTTCAAGCGATATTTAGATTTCAGTCACGCGCGCTTTTGCGTAAGAACCGGCAGATGTATTCAGTGGAGCCTAAAAATACCGGGGCTAAAGATCGGGCTTTGGAGATACACAGTAGGATTTGAATCACTGGTAAGTCTAGGCCGCCGCGGTGGCTGAGTGGTTACGGCGCTCGGCTGCTGGCCCGAAAGACGCGGGTTCGATCCCGGCCGCGGCGGTCGAATTTCGATGGAGGCGAAATTCTAGAGGCCCGTGTACTGTGCGATGTCAGTGCACGTTAAAGAACCCCAGGTGGTCGAAATTTCCGGAGCCCTTCACTACGGCGTCCCTCATAGCCTGAGTCGCTTTATGACGTTAAACCCCCATAAACAAAAAAACTGGTAAGTCTAGATAGCGATTAATTGGTTTAGTGATCTTTGCTTCAAATACCTGACAGTGGCTTGATTTCAATATTATCTGGATTCCCTAGCTAAAACCTAATTATGATGCATCCAATTAGGCTCCTGTTATAAGATATTTCAGGCGTAAAGATAATTTTATATAAATATTCATGCTTAAAGCCTAAGCATTACAAAAGAAAATGATATACCTATTTATATAACACTTTTATGTGGGCGGTAAATGTTATACTTTAAATGAACAACCGATAACAAAAACGAAGTAATGCAGAAGACAACAGTGTCAACGCCATGAAGAAAAAAACACATCACTCGTTTTTAATGATTTTGCATGGGTCTCTGACTACGAACAACTGTAAAAATACTAGGAGTCCGCGAGAATTTACGCTGAATACATCTTACCTTGCGGCTTATTTGCATGCTGATTAAAATGATGATGAATAAGGCATTCGTCACCAGTTGCATTGACAATGGATGTTTCATGCAGCTCAGTTGCAACAAATGCTTGTTCAAGCTGCCGCTGAATAAACATGCACTGCAGTGAAGGACTGCCGTTGTTGTATGTCTCATCAGATGTTGCTGCAGTTTAACATTTATAGTACAGTCAAAAGGGTACATGCTGGATCTGAAATATGCATCTGCGTTGTCGCAGTGGATATTCCGCTTGAAGATGCGCTTGAATACAAAAACGTCACTATCCACTGGGCAAATTTAAAGAGCTTTTCTTCCGTGTGATTTGGGCCGTTTTCATAATGTAAAAAGAGGAGGAGGAGGCGCAGATATGCCAAGATAACAGCCGCAGCTTCCTGGGCTTCCATGGGTGGTCTGCAGGCGACAGCCCTTCCGATCATCTCCAGATAATAAGAATGACCTTTGCTGGATGCGCTAACTCGTCTGCTATGCCTCTCCTCCGCTTTTTCCATGGTATGGAATCCTCCACGCCTTCCGAAGCACAAGCTTTCGAGCAGGTGCGTCTCTAAGCATCTTCGTGACAGGTCCTTTCTTCCGCTAGCTCAACGCGCACGTTACTCGACAGATTCACTGGAATGACTGCTGAGAAATGTTAGATCTGTTCTCGAAATAAAATTCTTGTTTAAGAGTCACACAATGCTGCCAAGACATACTTGAGACCGGGAGTAATAGACAGATCTTAACCATAGTAAAAGGTGCCATAGGTCAATGGACATGCATCGTGGTGAAAACTCACTGGTGCAAATCACTGTGAACTTACAAATGAGCGTTCGTGACGACATGGCTGGGGAAATCTATCATCGCCTGTCCTCAATGGTGCTATGGTTTTACATTTTTTTTCATCAAGAATTCTCAGGCAAACAGGAACGGGGCCTGAACGACCCTGACATCCGCGGTCTCCACATTATTAATGTCGACGTCGTGCTACAAAAACGTAGCTGCTTTGGAAAAAACCGCCTCACTTCATGCTGTGTGTATTCCTGAAATATATCGAGTAATATAGTACGCTACAGTAGTGCATATGAATCTCATAATCGCTCTTTCTGCAACATTACGTTTTGACCACGGGGCAAATAAATGGCGTTTCTGGCAAGTAAAACTCTATGTGTCTAGTAAGATCCGCAAAATTCGGAGAACAGTAGGGGAGAGGGTTCATCCGAAACGAGAACGGCATCCCTTCTGACGCGATAAGGCTCACGCTTCTGGAATAGTTTCAGGAGCCGGCGAGTGCAGTTGAGTCGAATCGGCGATTAGGGATAATTCAATCTCATACCACTGTGACTAGATCGTTTGAAACCACTCACCGCGCACGCATTCAAGAGATCTCTAGCTCCCGTTGACCAATTCAACTACGGCTTTTTTTTCGGCCCTTTTATATCTTGTGAAGTGTTTTCCCTATCGTATTGGTTGTGCACCTTTGGCTTGGAGGTATAACACTGACTAAAAAAAATGTTACCAGCGCTACAATCAATTAAACATTCCAAAAAAGGGGTCATACATGTACAGCATGGAATAGGCAAATGTAGCCAACACCTGACTAATAGCGCGTATTGTTATTGTATGTGCAATATACAGCTGTTTATTTTTCTATGCTTCTGCAGGAGTATTTCATACTCATTAAATCGTAGACGAAGCGTGCATAGCGGCGTTCTTCGCGAAAAGTATGTGACTGAGCGGTATGTGTATTGGCGCACTGTGCTGAGCCTCCGCTGCCATATCGCTGCAACATTCGCAACCTTAATCCTTCTGGTGCGGCGTTGTCATGGTTTTCTTCTCTCCCCTTCAGCATTAGCGCATGTTTTTGGGTTTTCGCCGAGTATGCAGATAGAATAACTCAGTGCGTCGGGAGCCGTCGAATGCTCGATGCCGCGACGAACTTCCGCCGTCTCCGCATCAAAGCATGGCTTCGCTCCCACACAGCAAAAAGTATCATTTGCTTCCAGCATGGAACCTGCCGTCATACACGTTTAAAAAAAGGGTCTTCTACATATCGCTACCTGCTTAGCTACGGATCGCTCCGATGACACGTAAGTCTTGGCCATCCCGTACTGATAACGACGACGCTTTTGATCGTTTGGTTTGGGCTATGGGGGTTTAACGTCCCAAAGCGACTCGGTCCATAGGGGTGGTGGTCCACCTGGGATTCTTTACCGTATACATACATCGCATTGTACACGGACATCTAGAATTTGACCTGCATCGAAATTCGACCGCCGCGGCCGGCATAGAACCCGCATGTTTTGAGTCGGCAGGCGAGTGTCACGTATATTAAGGAGCCTAAATTAAATTTTAAAAGAAAAAGGTGTGAAGAAGACGACGCAAATTAACCGAAGAATAAAGATGATTGGTGGAGAAGCATTCGGTGAGGTGTAGAGGGATGATTGGTGGAGAAGAGAAGACGACGACAAGGCTTACGTGGACTAACACCGAGGCTATAAAAGGGCGAGTGAGAGCGAGGCACTGGGGGGAACAGCAGAGAAGCGTAGGCTCCGGCAGGACAGGGGCACATCGACTGGAAGAGAGCAACGCCGGCTGCTGCTCCGGTGAGCTCGCGTTCTACGACATCGCATCGTGGACTTCCTGCCGTGCCTGAGCCCGTTCCGGGGAGTCAACAGAGGACGCTACCACCTGCTACGGCCAGGGTTGTCTCCAGCGCTGTTGCCACCCATCCGGGTGGTTCGCCCAACGCCAACAACACGGGCATCACCTCCACGGGCGCTTGGACCGGGAGCTTGTACGACACAGCCAGCGACGCCGCCAGCGACGCCAGCTCAAGCACGCCGAACGCTGCCTCGACGCCGGCTATGGGATCCATACAACGCCGCAGCCACACCGAACCAACCGTGAGCACGAACGCCGACCTCTAATAGTAGAACACTAGTAGTAGACGCTAGTAGCAGTGTGCCCGGGTCGTGTGTATTTATAGTCTTTGTGTTTTGTGTTAGTTTTGTTAGTTTTGTGTTCTAGTGTGTGTGCCACGTAGGGTGTAATAAATGTGCGTTTGTGTGGGTACACCCGTCGCCTAGTCCATTCTTTGTCCCAGTGTTCTCCGGGGAGATCCGTGACAGCGAGCACCATAACCACAGCGCCACCGCGGCGTGCTTTTGTTCGTGAGCAACATCACTTGATTATTATTTCCAGCGCTTGTGTACTGTCGTGGACTTCGTTCACAAGCAACGTGATTTCAGGAGCAGCAAACATGAATCAAAGCTGATGAGTTACAACGGAGCGGATCAAGACGGGGAGGATTAAATACGCAATGGCGGAACCAGCGAAATGGACGCAGCACAAGAGGAAGTAGGCACACACAGAAAACGCTGCACTTACAACTGATTTATTGCGAGGAATTCAGTCACATTAATACATGCTTCCTGCGCACTCGCACAATTTGACCAGCTGAGAAACTTTAAGGATGACAGGAATTTAAACCTCTTTTCAGTGATTAAGATTGACGGGTCACTTACGCATATCTGCTTATTTTTACCGATTTAAAATGTTTCCAGCAGACCGGGCTCACGTCTAAATATAGTGTCATATGTGCCTCATTGTGTCTACTTGCCACTGGTGGCTTTACATTTGGTCCTTGAAATCTGCACAAAGCTGCCTCGCCCTGCAGATACACTTTACGCTAGCCAAACATATTCTCAGGGGACAGGCGATCGCCTTTGCTCCTGAGAGGACCATAAATTGGATATGTTGTAGAGTAACTGCTCATCGCATGCATTCGTTTAAGACGAGAACGTTCACCTATCATTCTGACAATGCTGCTATCGATAAGAATTTCATTTTTTCTTTTGTGTACAGCTGCAGTAGTCTCGCATGTTTTCTTCGATCACATAAATGGTTCATATCAAACGATTAGACATCGTCACCGATCAAGTATCATGGCAGCTACTTTCACAAATGTGCCATGCAATCGGTGCCTTCTAATCGGCTTGTCGGAGTCTGTCAAAATGAGTCCGTAATGAAGAGTTAAATGAAATCATCGGTCTCAATTGTGTTATGCAGCGCTCCATTGGTACTTCGCAACATTGTGGTGTTGCTCTTCATAGAACGTGATTCTTTCTCTTTCGTTTGTCCAGTCTGCCAGATGCGATGTCGTGTGCTTATAAGTTAGGTTCCAAACAAAGGCATCTTCTGCGAACCCGCGGAATATACGTACCATGATATTGAAAACCCACTATGCGATATCTATTAATGCAGAATTTTTTTATTACAACGAGATCGGACATAATTTGACAATCTCGAGGCGTCCGTGTTCACTCCCCGCCTACTTGAGCAATTTCCCTCCGCCTTCCTTCTCTTAATTAGAGTCTCCTCAGGACACGGAGAGCACCTGCTGCGCTCGTCAATGCTAAGCATGCGCGCTCGCAGCAGAATGCAAAAACATGGCGATGCTCAGAGACTTTGAAGTTTGAAGTATTCGAACAAAAGCTTTTATACACAATATCCCATCAGAGAAGATCAGGAGCCCTTGCACAACGAAGGCATGCGATGAACAAGGCTGGTTCGGCAAGAACAATATTTCACACAAGAGTAGAGTGAGCATCTCTTAATCGGCTTGCGTAGTTTCCAAATAATGTTTCCTCTCATATGATGGAAAAATCTAACCGGACTCGGCTGCGGCTGAAAAATGCATGTCTACTGCGTAGCGACATTCTAAACGTTTTATCTGGTTTATCATCAGGTGCGCGAAATGCTTGATGGGTTGCTTGTAAACTTCGTTACCACACCGCATATGGTACGCGCTGAACTTACTGAATATAGTGAACAAATGTACTAAATATAGAGATATAGAGAAATGTGTTGTGCGATAAGTTGCACTTTTAACTGTTGAAAGAGCTTGCGCTGAACGACAGTGGTATTCGTAATCTCCACTTTATTGGTATCAAATTTATGCACAATACACATCAACTGGATGTTCTGCAAAAAAACATGAGCACTTAGTGCGCCGCGTCTATAGCTAAAATAACTTGTATTAAATAGATGATTATGATTCGATTAAAGAATTCAGTCCCTGTGACCGGAGATGTGCTGTTTGAGGCTCTGAATACTTGAACACACAAAAGAACATTGAGCGCAATGGAAGCCTTCAGCACTTTCATGCGTAAGCATGTGACTGTCTAAATTCTTTCTGTGTCGCCGAATAAGAAGAAACTTCACATTTGCGGGGTTTTTCTCCTCTGTGCCCACGCATGTGCCGAACTAGGTCGCGACTTGTAGACCCTGCATAAATGCACTTGAAGCACTTGTAGGGTTTTTCGCCTGTGTGCGTACGCTTGTGCCGAGCTAGGACACTACTTGTAGACGCTGCATAAATGCACCTGTCGCACTTGTAGGGTTTTTCGCCTGTGTGCGTGCGCATGTGCCTAACAAGCTCGTCACTTCTAACAGATGCAAAAGGGCAGTTTTCGCACTTGCAGGGTTTTTCTCCTTTGTGGAAGGACATAAGCCTCTGAAAACTGCGGGACGTAGCAAACGCATTTGAGCACATGGGGCATTTAAAATTCTCTCCCGAGGCATGCGATTTGACGTGTCTCTTAACATCGGCACGTTTCGTAGAAGTGTACTGGCAGTGGGGGCACCATGACAGCCATACTGCTATGCCAGGCTTCTGATACGAAACAGAATTTTCTTCATTCGTAGCCAGCGAAGACCTCTGGTGCTGCCGGTTTCCATGGATCACACATCCGGGCCGAGATGTAGACGGCGATTGTAGAACAGAACTCGCAGGAGGGTGTTCGGGACTAGATACAACATCTGGAATCAACGTTGATAAAAAGTGTACTTTAGGGAAGATTAGTTATTTTTGTATATCCACATTCGGCAACGTTTTAGTGCCATGGTTCAAAAATGCCACATCACTTGGCACATTGCACTAAAAGAAACTGGTGTTAAACAACACACACTATGTAGACACAGTCACAAAATGCACTACATCGACGAGTACTCAAACTATCAAAATAATTTTCAAGCGAGGACATTGAATATTAAGCCGTGCTACGCGCTCAATCGATAATGCGGTTTGGGCTGCCAAGCTTTCAAATGCAGCTCTGATAGCCCTCGGTAGTGGGCAGCTTTTTTCGTCCCGTTTCGCATAACGCAACAAGCATAGCTGATTCGGCGTCTGATGTTTGCGCACTCTATGTAGCCCTAGCCTACATATATACCCATTACAACGCGCTTACCATATTCTCTGGCGACCCTTTAAATTTTGACCGTGCACTGGTTTCGTCGTTTCAAAGCCCATCAGTTTCGTTTTGTTTTATGGGATTTACATGCAGATACACTCGAGTTATAAGAAGCTGTAGCGAGGGGCTCCGGAAATGTTCGGTCACCTGGGGCTGAATAACGTGTACTGACATCACGCAGTCCAAGGGCCTATAGCATTCCGCCTCCATAGGAATGCGACCGGCGCCACTTTGACCGTAGCCGCAGCCGAGCTCCACATCTGCTGTGCAACCGCGGTTGCGCAATTACAAGAAAACATTGAACTTAATCCTAATTAAACACCACATAATTCAGACTGCCACTTTCGAAATCAGCATTTTATCTTAGGAGATGAATATGTCTACGCCCTTGACACAAAGCTAAGAGTTGTCAAAAGTTCGTGGCAAATGCTGTAATATGTGATCGCAGAAATAAGAAAAACTTGCAGCTAAGGACTTCATAAAAGCAAATACGTACACTGTCAATATTAGTGACCGACAAAAAATAGAGTGTACAAGTGTTTATAATAACTATGCAAATGATCACCAATAGTGCAAGAAAAAATAAACAGAAGGGTACGTAAAGAATACACGTGATTTATCTGGGTTCGAAATATATATCCACTTTGTTTATGTGTCAACGCGAATGACATACTAGCTTAAAGGAAAGGATATATTTTCGGCGTAAACAGGAGAGTTGCCTTCAAAGCATTTACGCAACACCATCTGACGAAACAACTGCTCTCAAGTTTGCGTTTTATCGATAAATGCAGGCCTCTGCTTCATCTACATATGCACGAATCGATGACGTCAGGGTGAATGGATTGGCTGATTGGACTAAACTGGATAGACGTATACATACCCGATCTCTAATCTTCGAAAAAGTACGATATTGCCAGATTAGCGATAGAGTCCATGGTCGCAATTTATCGTGAGGTTATGAACATTCTTAAGACTTTTATATAATGCACTGAAGGCACCACACAAAGGCAGATTCATGAGTGACGAATTCAGAGGCAACATTTTGTATAACATTACAGAACAGCATCCAGAGCTCAGATGGTTGAATGTAGCAAAAAACCCGATTTTTATTCATAAAAAAATGACGCAACTTTCCCAAATGTGATCAGAACAAGATTCCCAGCCAGATTTTCCTGTGATATTTTTAACAGTGCTGAAAATTATACCTCTAAGAAAAGTCTGTATATACACATAAACTCTGTATACACGTAGTTGAGGTGCTTAGAAGAAAGCCTACAGCACGACTTCCGCAGCGACAACGTTGTCCGCGAGCCACGAATGAGCTAGGGAACAGAATCCTGTCTTCGGGACGGCCACTTCTGCCGACGTTAAAAATGTCGCAGAGCGCGGTTAGAAAATTTGTTTTTTCTTTGACCCACTGATTTACTGGTGCACTGTTGCAATATCCCTTTGTACACTAGTTTTTCTGAAGTACCGCTTTGCGTGCGTCACTACGTTTTGGAGAAATATTAGCGACTTGCAATATCTCTGAATCGCGTCCCTTTTCTGGAAGTGCGGTTCAGTGAACTTTTCGTTCACTGCGACCCATTCTCAAGGCCGGAAGCGGCGAAAGCGACTTCGCCCCAAATTTGTGCTCACCGTTTGTCAGTTGGGTATTAGTTTCGCGCTGATAGTCCATGGTAGTTCCGGCTAGGGCTTATGGGGGGTAGCTAATTCGGCCTAAGAGTTGCTGGTTAATTACACCACCCGTGCGTATGGTGGAAATACGCGATGATTCCTTGTATTCAGGTTATGACCTGTGATTACCTGCAAAGAATGGGAATAGTTTGGTTCAGGTTATGGGGGTTTAACGTCCAAAGCGACTCAGGCTATGAGAGACGCCGTAGTGAAGGGCTCCGGGAATTTCGACCACCTGGGGTTCTTTAACGTGCACTGACATCGCACAGTACACGGGCCTCTGGAATTTCGCCTCCATCGAAATTCGACCGCCACGGCCGGGATCGAACCCGCGTCTTTCGGGCCAGCAGCCGAGCGCCATAACCACTCAGCCACCGCGGCGGCTGAAAAAGAATGGGAATAGAATATTCTCAAAAATGCAATTTTTGCGAAGTACATTTGGCGCGAAATGTTTACGCTCCACACGAGTGGGTGAAAAACATTTTCTCGCGTTGCCTTCGAGGCAGCTTGAAAGACAGGTGGTCGCGTTCCCCCGTTTATGTCTGAGAAAGTGGTTTCGTTTCATGCTTACACGCCAGAGCTGAAGTAAAATAATCTTTCTCACGTCTGGTGCACCCGTAAGTTTGTGAGACCAGGAGTACTTAGTGACAAGAAGACAACTCCGTTTTCACGTGAGCAACTTTCTCTATTCTTAACGCTCAACTTTGGGTCCAGCGCAACCGTAGCAGAGCAGCTGTAATTGTACTGTTCATCTGTGGTAAGGCATTAAAGAGAGCGCGCCACTGTTCAAAAGTAAAGCCCACTGTTGTAGGCAAAATATAAACGCTCCTTCAGGAACTGCGAGTGGCACCACTTTGACAGCATCCACAAGGGCACTCTTGCCAAGAGCGCGCTAGCCCATGAACGTATCTAAAAGATGTAAACGCCATCAGCCTCTCACAAGTATCCTCCCCTTTCTCCAGTTCTACACAGTTGCGCTGGTGGCGAATCGCATCAAAAACTATTTTCAGAGAATGGTAAAGAGCCTTATTATAATAGAGCAGCAGTGGGAAGAAATAAATAGTGAAGCGATTGCATAGCGAATTACAACATGCTCAGCTAAAACTGATTACGTTTGAAGTTACCATTGCTGCCGTTCTCTTGGAGAACAGTAAAAAGCTTCAGCATTAGTTTAGAGCCAGGGTTTTCCCTTGCGGATTTCTTACAGTGGCCGTTTTCAGAAAGTTCCACTTCAGGCATATAAGGCAGTACGCACTGCAAGGCACATTTGCAAGGCACTCCTTAAACATGCAATAAAAATCACTTCTTTATGTATATAGTTAGCTATGACGGTTTTCTCGGGACAACACTACTTCCGTGATGATTAAGGATGTGACAACGAGGGATAAACATAGGTAGCAAGAGCTTATATTAGCCCGATCTCCTCGAGAGTAGGCTTCATAAGACTGCAGTCGTCGTTTCGGAGCTTCTACAGCCAAGTCAGTTGCTTTCCCTTGATTTGAATTGGGATGTAATAATTCATCTATTGCAACAACTGCCACGTTTTTTTCCGCATTTTCTTTGTATACGATCTATTTCTGTTCAACGGCGCAAAACACTTTCAATTCAATTTCAGACTTGGGAAATGACACGAAACATGTCCTCTTTCGCTGCAAGTTTATGTTGCAGATATTAGTGCTGAAGGATATATCGCTGATAAGATCAGGAGGAACAAGTTATTTTGCTCCAAAGCGCTGCGCCACTTTCAATTTCCTATAATGCGCCCAGCTACAATATGAGCATGCAAGGGGTATACCTCGGGATTGGTGTTTTTGGGATCTAAAGAAGAAGACTGATAACATAGTCCCCCAAAAGATCAACCATCATTCATCTAGGTACCAGTGGCAAAGGAATAAAAATCTCCACTCATGAATCCCAGAAATAGGTTAGGCGCTTCAGAGGGCATGTGTTGGCATTACCCCACTTTTAACAAATGCCGCACTCTCAACTGGAGGAATTACATAAAGGTGATCGTACAGTGACAATTCTGTCATGGTGAGAAACGCCCACTGCAAAGTGCAGGCACGTCGTTCGATACAAAACTTCTAATGACATGAGCGCACCTCTCCTGATTCGCTCGGGGACAGAAAATGGGATGCTATCGGCGCAGCGTATGTTACACTCAATAGACTGTGTTGCACAGGAAGCTTTGGGCCTGCAATCATAGAATAGAATGCTATTTCATCGCCTTCTGCACTTTTAAAGATACAGGCACGAAACGCTTTTTCCAGAAAAAGCGTGCTGAAGGATATCAGCGTGTAGAAAGATGCAAGCTGGTCGTAAGAAAGATAAGCTAATACCAAGCTGATGTTTTACTTTGCAGTGCGATGCTAGACCTTGACCTGCTTAAAGGCCTATCCCCAGTGGCATAATTTTGAAGCCGGACAGGAATTATCCATGAAAGGCAAGTTGCAGAATCTTTTGACCTCGCAGAAATGTTTTCGGTACTCTCTTACTCTCGACGCCTTGGACTATCTGCAGGCGTATGCGTCTCTACGAAGCCCGGCGTTGACAGAACGGGCATCTATGTGGACGCGTGTTTTGTTTTCATCGCCCACGTGCTCTTCTACATCTGACAGTTTCGTGTGAGCTGTTCATCACCAGTTACATTTTCCTCCTGCTAAAAGGGACCCCTCTTTGATATCCTTTACTGCTCATATCTCTGGTATTCGAGGCGGATCTGCTTGGCAGCTATTGAATCCTGGCAAGGTGTCTCATCAAAAAGGAGCAGGCCTGTTACTAATGCTTATGAACTACGATAAGTTGGCTTCGATTAGAAATTACTATGTCTAAATACCGGATACGAAAATACGTTTTTAGGATTCGTAGTGTTAGGAAAGCGGAGAAGGGTTTGTTGATGCGTGGGAAAATTTTTGGCATGTCGAGATAAGCTGGAGTGTACTGATTCTTGATTCCACGGCCGTCAAGCCTAAGATATATGGCGGCATTTCCCGTTACGTGAACCAAGTTTTCTTAACAAGTTCCTGGAGGTCGTATTGTGCAATACATTTTGTTTTTCAATTTCGGGGAATTATTTACTAGCTAAGAATAATCATGCATGCACACATGGTATCTATTTTTGCGCCACGCGTGTTTAGTGAAGTTCTAGTGGGTTAGTTAGTTATATTGAGTTTAATGGCGCCATAGCAACTAAGGCTATGATACGGCAAAAAAAAATTGTTAGAGATTTCTGTCAAGGATGAAGCTTTTTATACCTAGAGTTTGTTTAAAACATGGCTTTCTCGAGATACTGAAACATATATGACAAATAAACAAGTCCTTGATCACCCAAAAAGCAACTTGGGATGCTTACTGAAGTTCTAGACGGGATCCAATCAGTATATATTTTTTTACTTCAGATATAAGAACCTTCAAAATATTTAAAAAAAAACCGAAGTCAATGGACTCGAGTCGAGGACTGTTATAGCGTTGTCAAGCGTATCTTGGAAGTGCACGCGGTGCGCCAAAATGAGCCGCGGATACCATAAACATAGCCATCAATGTGTTTCAGCACCTTCCTCACGATCAATGACAACACGTACCGTCGCTTCTGATTTCTGATAAGTAGGCGACCTAGAAATTTCTGGAGGAAATGCAGGTTTCTGAAGGAAATGCAGCCGCTCTTTATCACACTTGTATTCCCTGTGACCGTGTCCTTCACTCCGTTCAAATTGATGCATGAACCAACTATCCCTACAGCAAGAAATGCTGCGAGGCAATCTGAAGCGCGCTGAAATTAGATTTTATTCGGTCATCACATATAAAAAAGAAAGAACTTAAATGGGTGCAGTGCAGTTGTTCAAGGCAGCCTTAGTAATTCTTTTTGTGTACACCACTGCGCAAATCTTCAAATTCGGTGGCGGCCGCTCACATCGACGTGGTTAGCCCACGAGCTTGGTTCGGTCGAAAAGTCGGTTGTTGTGGCTACAGTACTGCAACGCAGACAACATGAGACTTGCTCCATATTTTGCAATATTTTCTTTAAATTCTGGCGAAAAGGACACAGAGTCCGTTGCCGCAAAAAAAAAAAAAACGAAGTCAACTGGTCCGCAACCACTTCCACTATATTAGTAAACGCAGTCGGGCGTAAACGAAAACTGTAGAACCTCTCTAGAACGAGGTTGACGGGGCCCGGCGATTAATTCGTTAAAGCCGTTGCGTCGTTATAGCCCGGTTAAGCAGAGATTCTAAAGGGAATCCTCATTCCATTTTTATTTGCACTATTTCGTTTTAAGCCATTTCGTTATAACGAGATTTCAGTGTAGTGTTATCATCGCAGTGTTATTACCTAATTTCAAGAGTGCATGTTGTTGGGCGAGTAGGTCGTACATCGTAGATTACAGGTTCTGCGCAGAATAATACAAACAGACGAGAAGGGCACAAAGACGGGCGCACACTCGCGACTGTGTTTATTTAGAAGAGCAAAAAAACATATACCTTCCACACAGCCATGTCAATCACTAAGCGCAAGCCATAAATCTCTTTTCTGTCTGATGAAGTCTTGTTGAGGTATCACTCACACAATCATCTGTTTTGTTCTTTAAGAAAAAAGCCTCGGCAAGTTCACGCGCCATCTGGTCACGGCTACGCATCATGCCTACCATTGCTGCCGAAAACGAGGATTTTGAGGCGTAGCCATGACCAGATGGCGCGTGAACTTGCCGAGACTTTTTTCATAAGAAAAAGGTTATTGCGTGAGTCATACGTCGATAAGACTTTATCAGACGGAAAGCAGATTTCTGACTTGCACTTAGTGATTGACATGGCAGTGTGGAAGGTATAAGTATGCGTTCTTCTTCTGAATAAACCCAGTCGCGAGTCTGCACACGTGCTTGTACCATTCTCGTCCCTGTTTGTATTATTCTCTGCAGCACCTTTACTATACGGTATTACCGAATGACACGACCTGGCGGGATTTAACGTTATCTTGGATTGCGCAAGTGGAAGGAAAACCGTATCTAGAAACGGCGTATCTCTTTTTTTGTAACTTTGGTCCAAACTATGTGTAGCCACTGGGTTCCTACCTGTCTCAACATTTATTCGTACAATTTTTGCGTAAGCTGCTGGATCATTTGGTTTTAGATCTGCAAATGTTAACACCCATCCTTGTGATTATGTAGCAGTAAACAAAAGCGAAAGGCACTTTTGCTTTTAGTTTAATCTAGTATATTATAAAAAAGGGGAAACGTCTTTGTAAGCTCTTTTACTCGTCAAAAAATCGAAAGGCTCCTCTACTAATGGTTTGGTCCAGTGCAATATAGATGCAAGAAAGGTCTGTGTAGCGTGAAATTTGCTCCTACCCAGCCTCAGCCATGAGGAAACTGGACACGCTTTTATCGAATAAAAAAAGAGAAATTTGTCCTTTCGTGCGGCTTCCTGAACACCGGCGTCAGCTACTGTAACACACAAAAAGCTTGTTTCCTTTCACACCTTCAAACAGTGCTGCTTTTGCGTGCACAATGATCACTGAGGTTCGAGTCCCTGGTGCACTGAAAAACTGTACGCGTTCTCCTAGATTCTTTTTTATGTGACGACTTGGTATTCGTCAAGTTTTAATTTCGGTCGCACACTAGTTTCGAAATGTGAAATGATGCAGATAGGAAATTTATTATGGCTCCTACTTGCTAATTGCATGTTTCAGAACGCTATGAAGGGTTAACTTTTACTCGCTTCGGCGTTGGTAAACGGCACCTTTAAACATTCTAATAGTAGCGTGCGCACGCGAAATAGCGTTAAGACATTTTTTTTTCACAAGCCGCTGCAGGTTGAGAGAACGCAATCCTAGGTATCTACTAGTGTGCATTGCGTTTGCGGTAGAATACTTGAAACACGAGTCATAAAATAAAATGATGGCGCATGATTCGGGACGCTTCCTCCGTTTTGTGCAGCCTTTCGCAGTCGGAGCTGTTCCGAGAAAACTATAACTGTGGATGCAATTACTTCGTACACCTGTACGTAGCACCTCGAACCTACTGGACCGCAAGCAAACAACAAACGATGCGAGACAACTGAGCTGTGAAGAGCTGCGGTACTCACACGTGGTCTCCTTACAATTTCGTCCTTGAGGTCCTGGTCCCGCCTGTTCCTTCAAAGTGAAATGAGTGCTTCAAGAAGCGTAAAGGCTGCGCGAGTGCAAAGCGACCATGGAGCGGCTGGGCACTCCGGCAAAAGCGAACCGTTCAAATGCCCTACCCACATTTCAAATGACCACATCATACCGCCACTCCCATGCTGCTTTGCATTTCATGTATCGCCACCTGGTGTGATCCAGGCGAACCGAAAGGTGGCGGTTCATGTATGCCAACCTTAATCTCACTATTTCCGAAATTGACTAAAGGACCAATTTCTGAAAATCCAGCACCCGGATTTGATCAAAACTGTCTCATATCTGTGCCACAGTTAGCTTTTATGCTCGGGTGTGAATTCGGTCGAAAACAGTTGCCAGCGACATTAGCCTTGAAAATGATAGCGAAGAGCAACAGGTAGTAGGGGTGCCAAAGAGCCATGCTATAAATTTGTTGAAAAAAACCTGTTGCCTTGCACCTTTTACAAAGAAAGAAACATTAAGAGAACATACTTTTATAAGCCAGAGTGAAGGGGTTTATTAAAAATTATATTTTGATTTTGTAACTTTATAGAAAATAAATTTTCGGGCTCCTATTAATAATTCTCTGTTGCTGCCGTCATACTGCAGATCTTCTTTCATAGCTGCAGTATTCCTGCGCTATATCCTTTGTGTGGCTCAGAACAAGTGCAGAATATTTTCTTTGATGGTAAAATGCGCTGCTTGGGAAGCAATAATTCAGCGCACGCATTTCTTGAATGCAGAGCTGATCGTGATACTGAATAAAAGAGGACTGCCTTCAACACCGACAGCCGATCCCTGCAACTGTATCTTCGATACAGTTATTACAGAACCAAGTTTGATTTCGGTTTCATATACAACGTTATAGATTCTTTTATACACCATTACGCTCATCAGTATGCCTACGTGTGACAATTCCATTAACTGAGTTAGAACCCTTTTCTTGGAGAATCTCACTACATAATGATAAACTTCAAGCTGCTTTTCGTTTATTACTGCAGTAATTATTGGGTTGCCTCTGCCTTGGTCCTGTACTAAATGGTACAAGTTGCATAAGCTTTGGAAAGCGACTAATTGCACAATCACAGTGACTAACACACGTTCGAAGCCCCACTTCCTCCGTTGGAACCTCGAAGAAAACCAACAAAAACAAAAGGGGCGTTAGTTTTTATTGCACTGCAGAAGTCTTGATAATCTCTGTTATTTCTATTTTACATTTTTTGAACGGTATTAAGCAAGAGCATGCGCTGACACCGCCATTCCGGAAGAGCCCCGCGGTGCAGCCGTGCTATAAGCGAAGCAGATAAAAAGATCCTGCTACAGAAGCAGTCGAGAATTTAGATATGTTGCATTTTATGCCGGTGCATTTTCGTTAAAAAATTATAGCGTCTCGTTTGAACGAAGCATCTTGCGGTTTATTAGGAAAATTGAAGTTGTCCTAGGGCCTCTGGAGAAAGGGTTGTTGGAACTCGTGCTTCTCTAAACGAAAGGTATGCGTGTACTATGGCATTTGACGATGCCGCCGAACATGGCCGCATACAAAGTAAACAACAAATGTTCTCTAAGGTCATGAGCTTTAGGGCGGAAGTCTCAGTATGGTTGGCAACTGCCGCAACGTGAAATCGGGGTAATGAGGTGTTTCTACCAGAATGATGAGCCCGTGTCCTCGTCCCTTCTGGCAACGAACGTGCTGGAGGACAATGCATGCCTCGTCTATCTACCTAACAACAAACGCATGCAAAAGCAATAAAGACGGGCTGACGGCCTTCGCATCATCTCTTCTTAGTTGTATTCCACACCTTTTTTTTCTCTGGGCTACCGCGTGAGCGAGCGCTGCCGGCGAAAATGTGGCTCACAGCCGCCTGAAAATGTGCGACAGTGTTCTTTGAGGACTGAGCATCCTCGAAGTACAGCATACACTCAAGAGGTACTTTAGATAAGGATACTCCAACTCTTTCATTTTTGGCGAGCGATACATAAAGCAATGAACAAAACTAACCAAAATCTATTTTCGAAGCCGCGGAAACTGCGATACTGTCTATGCCCGGTTGTGTGTCTGTTCTGCTGCGTACTTAATATACCAAGCGCCATTATTATGTGCGCCTTTGTCTCGCCGATGTCTGTTGATCGCTGCAACCTGA